>CM068830.1:43449336-43566836 GCA_028554795.2 Sinohyriopsis cumingii | reverse complement strand
TCAATTATCACAGTTATCTGACATTTAGCTGAAATAAACGATAAAGGTATTAATTTAATCATAATTAATTTTTCTTCAATTTGTTGTCTTCTAAGGGCACCGAGTGGCTGAGTGGTCTAAAGCGCTCACCGTTCCGGATCACTGCCATATCACCTCTGTCTGGGTGGGTTCGAGTCCAAGGCTCGGCTAGCGTTGGTACGTGGAAAAGCCTGCCCAGTAACTTCTCGTGGGTCGGTGGTTCTTCCCTGGGTTTTCCAGGGTTCTTCCTCCACCACTTATTCTGGCCACCATGTATAGCCTATCTTGTGATGAAAAAATGGCGTTGAACCCTAGAACAACAACAACAACAACAACAATATTATCTTCTAAGGTTAGTTCCAAATATGTGATTTTTGATGTTTAACCCAGTATCAAACAGCACTGACTTTGAGACACGTCCAGGATGTCGATCAGTACGAATATCAAGTTCCGTTTGTGTTTATTTAAGTTATTGTGTTCACAAGCTACGGCAATGCATAAAATCTACTGAATGATCATTGATTTGTGAACGTTATTACATTTCCTGTATACTGATGAGATGTATTCATATACAATGTTTATAAAGTACCTTTTTATTTTTACATTAAAAAAATTGATTTTTTAAAATACTTTTTATTTTTTTATTGCACTTTTTTAAAAGACAATTCATTAAATTTTAACATTTTTACGTTGTATAATTTATCTTGTTCTATTTATCTTTCTACATTTGTGAGCATTTCTTCATTTTTAAATTTGTAGAACATTGGGTTGAGTTGTTATTATACACTAATACACACAAATATGCACACACATACACACACATGCACACACACACTCGTTTTTTTATTATAAAGTATTGTGTTCTCTGATTATCTTTCGTTTATTAATCTAACTTCGGACCATTGATGTTGAACTCAATGCCATGCGGACTGGTTATGAAAATCATTTTATTTATATGTTGAGATATAGCCACACACCAAGTTTTATCAAAAACCGATTGTATTATCTGTTTGAGTTGTCTTGTTCATTTTGCATGTACTAACGAACAGATGACGAATGATACCAATTCAATAAGCTCGACTAAACTGAAGCCAGCAGAACTGACAAATCAGACAATTTATTGTCTCGCCACCAAGGAATGCCTACTCCTTACTTTCTAGTGTGAAACCAAAGTTCGTTTGGGGTATTCTATATAACTTGTTGAAAGGAGAGAAAGAGAGAGAGAGAGGAAGGGTGGACGAGGACCACGTTGAGGTACCAATCTATAATTTATACCAAATATCCTTTTTTAAACCTCTTTTATAAATGTATACTCAATCTTGGTTACTTTTGATTATTTTCAAACTTTGTAAGAATCAAGACTAAACTGAAGCTAAATCAGTCATTCATTATAAGCTCCTGGAAAGTGGTAATCGTTTGTTTTCTTTTTTCTTTTTTGTGTGTTTTTGTTGTTTATTTTATTTTTTTACTAAAGAAAGGAAGGGTCAGGACACACGCCTGAAGCATCTGAGGAAAATAAACGATTGTATATGTTGACAACACGTGAATGTTTTCTACAATTAGAAAACTTGTATAAATAGTATTCGGATATAAAAACTGAGAGAAACTCATCGACCTTGTTCAGTCTTCTCATCGATATTCCTAAATTTAAAGTTTACAGTTTTCGAAAGCCGACCGGTATCGATCCCGCGACTCGTGGAATACTAGTCTGACACTTCTAATTGAGCTTCCGAGACTCGCGACAAAACTGACACCTAATATGTAGCACACGATAATGCCGTTTCTTTACAGATGACTGCTAGAAGCATGCATACAGTGTGAAATTTCTTGCGTCATAATTAACACGAATCTTGTATTATTAGCCTGAACACGATACCGCGGACATGTGTATAATAAGCATAAATTCCAGATAATAGCGTATATAAAAAGGAAGATGACAAAACAAACAAAAAACAATGGAATACACGCCGTCTCCAAAATAGGAACGTTAAAGCAACTGTCATATGTCTGCAATTATCAACAAGAGTGCCGCTGTTTGGCATTGAAGAAGGCAGAACGTACAATTCTCAGGCCATTAGAAAAGATGTACGCTGCTTCCATAATCACCTGACCTAATACGCATACCTTATTGAAAATGTTGTTGTTGTTGTAAGGTTTAACGCCATTTTCCAGCACAAAATAGGCTATACATGGCGACCAGTATAAATGGTGGAGAAGAACGCTGACAAACCGCGGGAAGAACCACCGACCCACGAATAGCTACTGGCAGGCTTTCTTACGTACTCACGTTAGCCGCACCTGAGACTCGAACCCACGCAGACAGAGGTGAGATGGCAGTGATCCCAAACGGTGAGCGCTTTAGACCACTCGGCCACTCGCCCCCCCCCCCCACCATTATTGATGAAATACGAATGTGCGTGTACGTGTATGTGTGTGTGTGTGTGTGTACAGATTACCTACATTAGGAAGAAAACCCCATATTTACACACCAACATTAGGAGGACCTCCGACATTAGGAAGATACCACCCTAATGCTTCCTCCTAATGTATGTAGAGTAACATGTGAAAAAATTTAAATATTGGAATTTGTGTGATTTTTGAAGTTAGATCGTAATCAATTTTGGTCATAATGGTTGGGCCGAAATCTTGGATGGAGATGATAATAGGTAAAGAAAGTGTGTAAAACAACATTTCCCTATGTTATCTGACATACCTTGGGAGGACCTGATTGAAAAGTGTACCAATTGTCACAGGAAAGACCTGCTAAAGATATCCCTAATAACAAAAAACTATGTATTAAGTAATTTTCTAAGATTCATGCTAATTGCTTTATAAATGAGAGAATACATACCTGATTTGTGCAGTCCTCTCAACTTTGGTGCGTAAACATGTCGCATGATAAGTCCTCGCAATATTTGTGTGTAAACAAATTAACTATTGAAATATCTCGTGTTGATGTTAATACCAATGATACGATCTCTCAACGTTGATGGGTAGCCAGTTCAGCTCTTTATATTTGACACATATAGCCGGTAGTGTGCTGACGTGCCGTTAAACCCTACATACATACATAGATACATGCATACATACATACATACATACATACATACATGCATGGATGTATGCATTCATACATACATACATACATACATACATACATACATACATACATACATACATACATGCATGGATGCATGCATTCATACATACATACATACATACATACATACATACATGGATGGATGCATGCATTCATACATACATACATACATACATACATACCACCCTTCATGTATATAATATTTGTGGGTGTCCTCTACCTTTAATAAAGTGTGAAGTTACAAGTTACAAGTTTGAGTTCGCAGGCTCATATATTTAATTATGCAGATGGTCTTTAAAATGTTTCGAAAATCTTTATAAATGTTTCGGAAGCTTATGGACCTGCGCAAGATGGACTGAAGTAATCTTAAATATGATTAGAGTTCGTGAGAATAGTCCTACCAGCCTGCTAATGTCAGCGTTTTGATGTTGAATACAATTTGCTGACCAAGTGCAAAATAACCATTGTAAGTGTCTGTTATTTTTAAAAGACAGCATGGATACTTTTTTGAGAGTGAGAGTGTCAGTACAATTATTGACAAAATAACAATTTCAAGAAACACCGTTCTTCAATACGCTGACCAAACAGCTACGCAAACCGGTGTAAACTGACACTGTTTCAGGACAATTAGATGCACCATAACTGCCTTGTTACTCGGTTTTATTGCAATTACATTACGTTGTAGAATAATACTCAGGCATATCTTCGCAGATATCCAAAGTAAACATTGATTAAGTAGAAAAATGTATTTCATTGCAAACTTCCAATCTGTTTTTGTTAGAACGATAGATAAAATATATTCTTTCGTGCCAATAATAATGATATTGTAGGTCGTCTTTTTGTATGTACGTTCATATTTTGAGCCAATACTTGACCAAACAGCATCTAATCTTGCCATGAATTTGGTTTTTAAATGTAAGCAACAATCACATTCTTTGTGACTTTAAAAGAAGCAAGTACGTATGATTGTAACAATAGTGACACGAGCACACAATTCATTTAAATGTTAAAGTAGCACCAGTCCTCAGTGGCCTACGTTACTTTAAATAGATGTAAAAATAAACACTTTAAGGCTAGTTCTGAAACATTGTCTTTACAAAACCATGTTCATTTCTTTGGCAAGGTTATGGGCATTTATTTTGTATCAAAATAATAAATGTACGAGTTACCTTACGGTACACGGAGTTCATACAATCATATGCAACAACATTCGTGATGAGAAATTGTACACATGCTGTAAATGATACCTAACATTACTAGACTCTACCTTAAAGGTCACCTCCATTATGCAAGTACCTTTCTTCAACAGTTACATGTTAAAGAGTTTTGCATCAAACAAGTAGAAGAAATTAACCTCTTTAAGACGAACAATTGTTTCCAGAGGCTACTTGTTTAAATTGCCAGAGGTGGTTGTTTAAGAGGGGTTTTACAGTATTACTCTATTTCGACGTAATACACAATCAAAACCAGTATGGGAACAAACTTATTTATTTTATACAGTAGAAACAAAGTTTAGACTACATGAAAATTAAGCACATTGCCATTTTCAGTGCAGCCAATGAAGGCCGAGCAAACATTTACCTGGCATATGTCGGTTTATTAAGTAAAAAGAACCTAAATCATATTGCGGAAATATCTCATGTATTAGCTGACAACTCTATTTCGCACTGCAATTTTTCACTATAGGTAAGTTTTACAATACAAATTGTGCAGATCACATTTTACCCACTTTTAATACTGAGTGTATTATTTTAAGGTATTGAATTTGGACGTCTCTATATATGTTAAGTTATTCTTCATCACATCAGAAATGACCTCGATATAATATAAAGTTTTGTAAACCTTACAGTGTTTTATATTTACCAGCATTTCTTGAATAAATAGCATTTTAACATCACCAACAAAACAAATATTCTTGAATTCCTGGATGTAGACTAATATATCGTGTTATTATGTCCCTTCTAAAATATCATAAGGAGAGCATATTGTTTTGCCGCGAACCATGAAATCGACAACTTTATTACCTGTAAGTCATACACAGATGGCATTTTCCATTTTTAGACAATTACAGCAATGTATAATTACACATTTTTTAAATTTTGGTTTTACATTTTTCGACTAAATCCCGCTGAGGAATGCATGACATTTTGTAGGCATATAGGTAGGTAAATCTCCATTACCGGCTTAGAATTTCAGCTACTTGCATTATTTTCTTTTCAAATGTTTATTATTTGTGGAGTGGAATAAGAAAGGTTTAGACATTTATTTGGTAGAAACGTTTAGTACAATTGAAAAAGCAAGTCAGACATAACATTTTTCAGGTGTATTATTTATGCAGACGTAGACGAATTGATTATATGTTTAGGCTGATACAGCAATTTTACCTTTTGTTTTACACATTCTTGAACGGTTTCGACTTAGACCGTTCTCACATAAACAACTTTAGCATTGATGAGCACTAGTTACTAGAGGTAGTGAAATTTTGATTTTTAGTATTACTATTTGTAGTCATATAATAATAATAATAATAATAATAATAATAATAATAATAATAATAATAATAATGAGGACTTTGTATAGCACCTAATCTTTAGAAGCTCTAAGCGCTTTACATTAGACAACACATATAAGACGAAAAAACATATAATGATATGATTACAAAAACAAACACCATGAAATTAGAAAACATTAAAAAATATGCTGAGAATATTTAAGGTAGGAAACATTATTAGGTCTTTAAGTTTGTTCTTGCAGTCGAAATAAGTGAGTTTTGAGAGCACTCTTGAATGGGATCACTGTCTTTGTGTCTAAGTTCAGTGGGCAATTCATTCCACGTTGCTGGGCCCTGGTATACAAAAGAACGCTGTCCATATGACTGTGTTTTCATAGTGGGAATAATGAGTATACGATTGTCAGAAGAGGAGCGTAAGTATCTTGCTGGTGTGTACACATGGGTGAGGTCAGATAGGTATGTTGGACTAGAGTCCGACAGTGAAAGTAGCACAGAGAACAAATTTTGTGTTTGATTCTGGATCGAATGGATAACCAGTGTAGGGTACAGAGCAGCGGGGAGGTGTGCTCTGATCGTGGTACTCTAAGTATGACCCAAGCAGCTGTGTTTTGAACTTTTTGAAGTTTCTGGAGTAGATATTGAGATGAACCAAACAGAATTGAGTTACAATAGTCCAGTCTTGAAAGTACTAATGAACACACAAGTGTTTTTGTGGCATCAACTGAAAGATATTTGCGAATTGAGCTGATGCGTCTCAGCACAAGATATGCTTGCATATGTTCATGACATGTTGGTGCAATGTGAGAGCAATGTCCAGAGTAACACCTATGTAGATGACTTCTTTATATTGTGATGTAATGAAACGAAAATTGTATTAATTGTGGACACATATGAATAGATTGGACATATATTCCTTTGGTCTGCAGTGGGTTCATGCTTGTTTTATAAGCTCAAATTTATTGGACTAGATGTAGTGCTTAAAAGAGATCATCTGTAAACAATAAGAAATTGGATTCATTGTCAGATTCGATGCATTGTTGTGACAAAATGCTTTCCTTTTTAGCTCATTTGTTGCAAGAACTATCTCCACTTGAAAAATAAATAACAATACATCACCAGCTTCTGCCTGCCAAAATAGGAAATTTTGTCATGGCATCCTGACAGTCTTTCCTTCGAGGCACTCTCTCTGCCATGAAACATATTTCAAATGCTGTCAATAATGCATCTTTTCTTCTCTTGTGCATTTTTTCTTGGTTTCAATTTCTCTGTAGTGATAAAGGAAATAGAGATAAAAAGATATATGACAATAACTAAATTATAATTTAATGGGAATAATAAAGAATCCATTGTAAGAGTTCACAACATTATTAAAAAAGGGCTACTCAATAGTACAAGTACCATATTCCCCAAACCTGTGAATTAGAAGTAGATTTAGTCTTAACGTCATAGCATATGCTAGCCTCAGTATTGTTTTCTCCCTTTAGCATATTCTATCTCCATGATATTAATTCCTTTCAGAACGTTATACCTGGCATTTTATTTTTCTTATATGGTTTACAAATGTTATCTGTGGTAAGTTAGTTCAATAATGAAGATGTAAAATACACTGTTTGTATAACTTGACTGATATTCAGAAATTAACTACTTTATTATTATTATTATTATTATTATTATTATTATTATTATTATTATTATTATAAGAATCGTGATGCCGCTAGTTTATTACCATGGGTTTGGATCCCTTGATAAACTCCTCCTTGATAGACTTGCTTCAAACGTGCATGGTTTGGTTTGGTTTGATGGTTTACATCACAGCAACACAAACAGACTATTTTGTACTGTGGGGTGGGTGAGTTACCCGAGGATACATTATGACAGTCATCTCGTGCTGATAAAATGGCAGGATTCTAACCTGCACAGTTATACTTATAAATTCAGGCATAGTTACATATGTTACGGTTGTATACATAGTGGTATTAAAACTGATTTTAGAAATAAAATGATTATTAGCTTCAAAATCTACGAGGTACAGTGAAATATCTCGGTTTAAACATTCATTGGAGACAACTTCTGTTGAGTTCATGAAAACCCACTGGACTCTTGATTAAAACTAAATTAAGCCTTCAATTTTCTGATTATATATATATATACATTTTATTCACATTTAATTACAGATTTGGTTTAAAAAAAAGAGCAGATGCTGTTCCTATTGATTGTTTCCAAAGTAAATGAAAATAAATGTATCACAAGCATTTTTTAAAAAAAAATTAATTTCCTTAAAATTGAAACTTCACATATGCGACATATACAAATCAGTAAAAGGCATTGTGCATGCATTGCGTTCCATTCCCTTACAAACAGGATCAAGACAGTTATTTAACAATAGTTTCAGGTGGGCATGAGAGGTCTTTCGTACTGAAAAACTATATAAAAAAAATAAATGCCGTGTTAATTCCCAGGGCAAATTATGTCATAATGATCCTTTATGACATTTAAAGTTTCCCTATTTTTAGTAATGGAAGCCTTATTCGATGGCAGGTTGCATCATTTGTACAATCGTGAAACAGCTTCAATCTACCTCACTGAAATAAAGATTGATCTTACCGGCTGTTTGAGCCTGGTCTCTATCATTACTTGTGCTGACGCTGCATATTACAAATTGAGTGTCCTTGCTATAAAAAAGTTTCATTAGCAAATGACAAAATAGAATCCTGTTTGTTCAAAATTTTGATCTACCTGAAAGATGAAAAGCTTTTATAAATTCTACGTCTAAATATTGTCACATGTTACTCCACATACCTTAGGAAGTAGCATTAGGATGATATCCTCATAATGTCAGAGATCCTCCTAACGTTGGTGTGTAAACATGGGGTTGTCCTCCTAATGTAGGTAATGTGTATAATCTGTTATCTTCTTCCATTAAATGAGTCAAAGCAATTTCATCATCAGTTTCGATTATGTAATCAATATTGTTTTGAAAACAACCATATTTAAGAAATAAAAATTTATTTCATGAGGATAAACATCTCTATAGTTGTGCATATGAAAACTGATATAAAGGAGGTGCATAGATAATATTTCAAACATATTTGGTCTACTGTGATTTTGAACTTACCCATTCATAGATTCTTCAGTTTAAACTTCTCTTACTTAAGTCGGAAAAATCGTACTGCCGTAAATTATTTAAATGCCTACAGTTGTGTCTGGGATAAACCATTTTAACGTGAAAAGAAATTTTCATAATGTACATGTATACGTTGACTTTTTATAATTTGTTTTATTGAATGAATCTGAATAAGGAATGAATTAATGTTTCAGTTCTGTCCTTATTTACATCTCCAAGAACCTATGACGACTATATTTCATAATATACCCCACTTGATTGACCTTACTATCCCATATAATATTTCACAATGCTTACTCATGTACCCAACCACTTGACTTTAACTAGCCAACCATAAATATATGATAAAAAGTCGAATATACCTCCCTCCTTCAGTAGGTCTTGTATGTTTTCTTATTCTTTCAAATTTATAAATGAAAGCTTTATTACAATCGCACCATGTGCATTAATAAATAACTTTTCTGTATAAGCAATTAGGTGTGTAAGTAGAGACATATTTTAACAGATGGCGCTCTAAACAATGTTTATTTATCTTATTATCCCGAGGGAAAAAAATATTAGAAACCATACTAACCGAATTTAGAACGAAGGCTACTAACAAACGGCAAAACTTTAAATTTTAGATCATTATTTTAGTCACGTGTGTTTCTACTCTTGATGTAAATACAGATTAGAGCTTTCGCATCTAACTGAAGACGAATTACCTTTGTTCCTAGTGAGAGGACTGTATGTCCATTATTCTGATTCGAGGTGAGGTGGTAGTTTCTAAAACATATGTCAAATGTTTCTTTTATTTATATGTAGAGGCTATAAATGAAATTATGGAGAAAAAATGATTTGTCAACATTTTAGATTTCTTAGCAGCCAGCTTAAATGGATTGTATATAACTTAATGGTATCTCTACTGTTATAACAGCCTGGCAAAGAGCACAGGTAGTGATATTATACCTTTTTGGAATTATTATTTCTTAAACGTTCGTGAATAAAAAAAACACCAGGATCTTAAGTAGGTAATAACATGTTGGTCCGAATGTCATATCACGCTATAATGATAGTGTATATTCTGATACTAATGCGAACAAAAGGCCGTCGTTCCATGGAAAAACGTTTATTTTTGTAACTTGAGGAAAGAATCGAAAACACAATACGCTTTATTTTTCTTGGACATATTTCACTTATGTGGTCAAAGATTCAGCCTCCCTCAATATTCAGTTTTGTTGACTGTAATAACCAGTCATTAAAATATTTATCGTTGAAACATCTTACTTAGCATATAACATTTTTTACTTTGACAGCATATGTAATAAAGTAGACTAAAACTGTTACGCTATTCATCGCGTCAGATGCGAATTTTCGTGTTATACTAATCAGTTTTTCAATGTAATCGGTTAGATTCTAAATTAATAATTACATGCTTTCGTCTATCAAAAGCAAGAAACAAGGCTAGAGTTGGCATTTTTGTATGTTACAAGTCATGTATTCACGGGTCTAGTGTATATTTTACCTTTTGATCATATATGTTTTATGCAATAACATGTTTTTCTTTATTAACCTACATCGCAAGGAGATTAGTTGTCTCTTTCGTAATCATTTTCATGCTTCTTTCATTTTGTTCAAAAATTTCATTTTACAGTAATGCATATATTTTTCCCTTTCATAAAGTTCGTGTTACGTGCGCATATTTTTACTTAGCCAGCACATAATCTTCTGTACTCTATAACATTTCACCACGTGTACACTGTGTGACTTACTCAAAATCTTTCATATTCATTTTGTACAAATGAAGAGTTCATTCATGGTCATCACTCCCCTGAAATGAGTACTTTGACTCAACGGAACTCCCTAGGTGAATTAGCTGATGCTCAGACTCAAAACTAACTGACTAAATGAATCTTTCGAACTTTATTTACAATTTTATATTTCAGAACTTATGTTTCGAATTAGACATTCGATCATTGACAGATTTTATACTTCATAATAATAATATTAATAATTTGGGTTTGGTGAGGTACTTTACAGCAAAGTTACACAAATGGGTTATTTAATGACGAGTCAATTGTCTTGCTCGAAGACGCACATCGGTAGGAGACACAAGCTAGTCCAACGGTAGGATTCAAACCCGCACCCTTTCGAAAGTTTGTCGGTCACATTTACCACTGAGCCACAGTGGCTCACTAACATAATAATAATAATAATAATAATAATAATAATAATAATAATACTTATTATTATTGAAGATTATTATTAGTAGTAGTAGTATTTGTTGTTGTTGATGTTGTTGTATTATCAAAAAACAGCCTCGATAAGAACTACTAATATTATAAATGCCACTATCATTTTTACAACTATTAACACTCTTACAACTATTATTATTTTTCAACAAGATACCTAACTCATTTCTTCAAATCTAAACAATTAGGTATCAGTGAAGTAAGGACACTACTTAGAAAAAAATACTAGTGACCGAATTTTTGAGCTTGAATATATTTTTAACCGAACGATATAGGCAGAAAACCTAAAGAGTTCGCGTACATTGTATTCTAAATTTTATACTTATCACCAGAATCCATTTCATGCAGACATTTCAGTGAAAATCTACAGAAACATTGTTAGGAGATCAATATTACAATTATTAAATAGTACATGTTGTAAGGAATGGTTTAATTAAAGTGAATTTTCTTGAACTGGGGGGGGGGGGAAGAAGGGACTTCTAGAACTAGATTGGAAAACCTCCAATCAAAGTATTATATTACAGACTTTCAACTCACATCACCATAGCAACACAGCCATCTGCTGTAGCTGAAGCAGTGGTGTTATGCAAAACTAACGGTTAAGTACAGGTCAAGTCGGCATTAAAGATAACATTTTCCTAATGTTCCATATACTCATAAAATAAAGTTTAATTTAAAAAGTACGTTTTAAAGTAATGTTATGTATTCGCCGTCTAAGAGACGTTAAATGGGTATATTTTAACTTTCAAAATTTTATATACATTTTTAATGGAGTTACATTAAGTTAGTTGAAGTTAGTGGCAAATGAATAACTATACGAATGTAATCTGAGCAACTCCAGTTATTGTTTATGATGTCGTGTTGGAAAACTTACATATTCTCCAAGTGAAAGCATTATATCAAAACCTGCTTTAATCCCCTTTAGACTCTTTCGATGCAAGTTGAGACTGCATACATATTCTCTTCGGTACACAAAAAAGACTTATTTCAAATAAGATTAAGGCAGTAAATATGGGGGAAAAACAAATGTGCATAGAACAATCAATCTAGAATATAACTGATTCAGCTCAACACTATCATACAAATATTTACGTGATTTTAGAGACATTTCAAAAGGAATATTCTTTCTTTGCCAGGGGGAGAACCTAAATAAAACTTTACAAGTTCAAAAGAATGCCGAATTACTATTCTTCTCGTTCGAACGATTTTATCACAACGCATAAGCAATAACTATTTACATAAGCACATATTTGTGCTGTGAAGAGTGACACAATATGCATTAACAAGGGTTTTTACAATTTACTCCCAAAATAAGACTTTATTAAGCTCACTACTTCAGATTTCATTGAATATAAAGTTTAAATTTCACTAAACCATTATTAGATCTTTAACCCAACAAATACAAAAGTTTACAAGACATCTATACTTGACGCTTACGTCAAGTAATACACAGTTTTAAATACGAATCTTAGTATTCATTAAATGCTTATTAAATCATAAATGGCAAATTTACAAACGCTTACAAATAATTCATATTCTTTAAACTTAATTTTTCATACAGTTAAAAACATGATTTGGCATCTGCTTAATATTTATATCAGGGAAAAACTCTTATAAATATTTGAAACTATAGGCAACTATGTACTTATAATTAATATTAAATCTATACATGTTGCTGACTTATTTTTGACCTTATCATCATAGTCAATTTGGCCCAAAGACAATTCGGCCCAACTCGAAAGACAATTCGGCCCTATCTTAACAGTTGGAAAAAGTTATTTTTCTTCAAACAACAAGTACAGACTTTGTAAGATAGGTTTTATGTATAGGTTTTAGGGAAAAGAAACTAATTTTAAACAAGCCAAACTATCTTGATATTCTTTAAAAGAAAATAATTAACCATACTTTGTAACGTACATATATATGAGGGAAAACACAAACTGAAATATCTTGCTCGTTCTAGTTAAAATATTTATATACATTCATTTTTATGCTAAAAAACGCATGCATCTGCACAACGACATTCTCAATTCCGGTCAAATTATCGATATTGATTTATAACACAAAAATACTTAACAGGCAATATTCTATACAATACGTATACATGTTTCTAAGGGTACCGTACATTTTTATAACAAATATATTTAAGTTTAGGCTTCAGGTTGTAACACAGCTGCATATAACACACACTCGATTACATATGAGAGAGAGAGAGAGAGAGAGAGAGAGAGAGAGAGAGAGAGAGGGAGAGAATAATGTTGAGCATTTTGTCAGTATTTAGTTGCTGCAATATGAAGCTCTTACCGGTTAATTTTATTGTTTGTTTTTATTTTTCAAGCTGTCTGAGTGTGTGCCCGCGTAAATTGAAAGCTTGTCAATACTAGTCAATATCGTCAATCATATTTGCTCCATTATTCCATACAAATAGGAAAGGAACCAATTTTGTGTTGAATTTGTGCCACCCCACCCCCCGGCACGGTACAATAACATTGAACAAACACTTGTTTGAAAATAAAATGAATGAAACTGACCTTGCATTGTTATCATTTATTCCTTCTTTTTCATTATGTCAAATTTACTGAACAAAATATATCCACAAACTCCGTATATGTAACAGATGCCGGCTTGCGCATGCATCCTTACTATAGTGGGCAACGCTTATGTCAGATAACAAAATCGCAAAAGAGACGAAAATATCACCCAATTGCTCGAAGGCAACTGCCATTCATGCATGATAAGTTACAAGGTGCAAACTGACCAAGATTATATTGTATCCATGTTAACTATACGACGGTATCTCGCAAATAAAAAAAAAATCATTTTTTAAAAATACATTCAATGTGAGTGAAAATGATATCTTTTCGCTAGCATAGGTTACATATGATTACATATGGCAAACAAATAGAATCCCTGGTGATGAATAAACAGAACTGGCAGCGATCAATAAACTCCCTGCCTAAACTTACCGACAGTATATCAACTACAAAGGTTATTTTATTATAAAGCAAACCAACATCGGAAACTGACTTTAGTATCTTTAAAGTGTACCGATTTTTTCTCATGAAGTCGGCCGACATAAGGAATCCAAGTTTGGTTCATTTGAATTCTTTTAAGAGTGCCGATTTCTCTTTTTTAATAAAGTCGGCCGACATAATGAAGCCAGCAATGATTCCTTTTTAACTGTATTAACGGGATTTTTCAAAATAAATTGAAACAATGGAACAGTTTTGAAAGCGACACAATCTAGCACGCATATCGATATAAGGCTAAACAGTAAATTAGTTTTCAGTAGTTTCATCTAAATGTTTCCTATCCATGGTTTACAGTGTTTTATTTTTCGACAATAAGAAGCATGTACTTAATCTTTTGGAGATAAATGTACGTCATTTCCTGCTGGCGTCCTCTATAGGTGAAAGATCGTAGCTAAGGTGAAGTAATAGCATTGTATTCTTCTATTTCGAGTAATTAAATTATTATTTCTTCTTTCCACTTGATAATTTTTGGTTCTTTTTGTGCGAGTATAACTACTTTTAATCATGTTGTGCAAATTTGATGTAAATCTGATGTAAAAAGAAAAATGTTGGAGTATGGCCGGTAACCTTTAACGTCCTGGCAAATGAGGAAATTAAATTCCGCGCATGCTCATTTTGTGCAGGGGGCAAACAACCCACTTAAAAACATGCAAATGAATTCAAATAGCCATTACGTGAAATCTTGGCCTGAAAAGAGCAAATATAGGTACTATACAATGTTGTCTAGTCTTGAATTCGACAATCCCGAGTTATTTATGCTGATCAAACATTTTCCAGTATAATTTTTTTTTCTTCTACAGTTTAAATGCCTAATTTTAATGTTTATAAACATACCTGTTCAAATATACTGGACACATATAACAATATCGTCGAAATATTAACGAATACCATGCTTGATTTATATAGAATGTTTTAATAATCAAAAAAATCAAGGTGTCATTGATTATAACCAATATATGTTTTTGTTACAATAACCAGATAAATGGTACCGTATTGAAATGGAAGCCTATTTAAAGACTGTTAAGATAAATGATACCTTTGTTAAAGAATATCCTGACCGACTGAGATCTCAACGTCGTAAATCATGATTTTAAGCTACATTTCGCCTGTAACTTTGTACCGTATTTATCACCATAGCAACAATAAATGGCGCCTGCCGACGGCGGAACAGTCCCGTCCCGTTTATTCCATTGTATAATTTACGTCTACAGTCATCAATTCACACAATTAGATTTTAATAGAGACTACTGAGTGACAGGGACACTCATGCGGCTCTGACCTGAATTCACCAAAAGTAAACCATGGCATCTTGAAACTCACTAACGTTTCACTCCGTAACGTTTGCCCCTTGTAAATGGCTTATTATTTCGGTCTGAGAACTATATTCCTAGCACCGACATCCCATAATCAAGAAACTATTCACAAAATTATAAGAAATTATTAAAATGGAGAGCTATAAACAAATGCGCATACTCCAAATTTATTACAATATTATACATACCTGTGAATTTTATTAACTATTTTAAATATTTTCAATGTACTCGTGGATGGGTAATGTCGTTTTGCATTCTGCCTTGCTTATAAAATGTATTATCTTTGGTCAACAAAAGATGATTTATAGGGGATAAAAAAGAAGTTTTGTTAAACGATCATTGAATACAATAAGCACTGGGGACAATAGCGTACGTTACATCAAACATACACATGAATCACAGACATTAATTGATATTTTGTCTAACGGTCAATCTGTCCGCACTCGAAATAGGGAAATATGTGAATAATGCAAAAGTCGACCATTGTCTGATAACCGACGCCCATCTGACACTCTCATATATTGCAATGTTTTCCATAACAAAATGCAGTTTGGCCTGTAAATCTAATGTCATGCGCATTGCTCATTTATTATTGGATGTATATTCCATTTAGTCTGTTTCTAGTCAAACATATGGTGAAACGTGAAACCAAGGGACAATGTGTTTGAAATTTGTATCACTGCGTAAAGATGATCTCAGAAGAAAAGCAGAGCTCACAGAATATTTTTTCAGAGCTAGCATAAAGACACTTTGAAAATATAAGAATAAAGTATACTACAAGCGTAACATTCATACACCACCTAGCTGAAATAGTCGCTGGTAGTCAGATGGCTAAGTGAAATGACACTTACGCGCCGGACACAGGAACCATTTTTTCACACAAGTATCTCATGGGGTCAGATATTCAGAAACTTATAAGCTCCAAGCAGTCTTATGAGCACGGGGATATTGTGGCACCATTGTGGTGTCAATGCTATCAAAATGTCACAAAACACATATAAACGTTAAATAAAATGCAGTACAAGTACTTTAGGGGTTCCAGTTGAGTGTTTCACTTTTGTCTTATTTAGTCTGTGAATAAGTTGTAGAAACAAAATAGTACGGTGTCATAATGATGTCATAATATCATTTTAATGAGGGAATGACCTCCAAAAGATCTGACTGATAATACGAGAAACGTTCTTCAGCATGGTTTATAGTAACAAAATTATTTCTACCAAGAAAACCTAAAGATAACAATGTGGTTATGGTATTTGTTTGAGTCAAACCATGGCAACCGAATATTTCTGACAGTTGCAACTGCGAAGTTCAGTGCACGTCAGTCCGGCTTTGGGGCACTTTCAGCTTCGACAACCTTCAGACTTGCAACAGCATTTTATTAGCTTACTGCAAGCTTCAGACGATTCTGGATGAGTCATCCAGATAGGCTGCCAATGGTCATCTTCCATGGTCGACCCCCATCCTTTTGTTGTGTCCGGCGCGTCTCGCATTATTGCCCATCTTTTTCTTTGAGCTACCTGACTGCAGAAATGTACAACTCTCGCTACCGGTAAATTTGACTATACTCATGTTCGAGTCTGTATTCCCAGTCATAACTAGAAACTACAACTGACTATTGGCGCACCTGCAATTTTTTTATTGATACCATCTCGTGTGGGGCACAGAAGGTGCAAGAAAAACGCACATATAATACTTTGATAATTAACACAGTACGATATTTAACATGCATAATAAATGAACATAATCTCCCTTGAAAAGATACGGACCCTTGGTGGTGAAACGCGCCGAGGATAGACGGCACAACAGAACGATACCAGAATGTGTGCCAGGTCCAGCTAACTCCAACAGAAAATCAATAAAATGCATAGCAGTATAATACTTGTTATAGCTACTTAAAGAACACGCATTCTTCTTGAAATGAGTTTGTGTAATTTGGATTTTTAACTTAGCTTTGACAATATTTCACCCATATCGATATGATGTCTGCATCGTGGCAGTTTATAGTGATTTCTAGCATGATGGGGCATCATGCCGCAGACATGTAGCATCATGTCCCACCCAGTCACAGTATCCTTACACCAGCCCAACCAGTTATAACACTAACCTCTTAGTGCTGAGCGTCTAGTGAGACAGCTGCTGGTACAATTTGTATAAGTCTTTGGTTGACTCGTCCTTGGTTCGAACCCGCGACCTCCCGCATCCAAAGCGGACGCTCTAACAACCAGGCCACTGGAGCTTTCTTTCTAGAAATGAGACAGTTATATATCCTATGTTAACAATTAATATATTTCTACGGTATAAATCATTTTCAAACATGTAAACACAGGGAAGAAAAGAAAAACAAAATCATATTGAGATATGAATTTCAGCACTGTTTTATACACATGTAATAACATCCTTTCTATCCTTCTATAAAAGATTTTAAACTGACAAAGTGCCACAACAAAGACAGTCAGATAGCTGAAAACTCGGATCACCAAAGACAAATATCGTCTGTTTTGTCTTCTGATTTCTGAGCAAACGTTTGGTTGTTCGAATCTCAGCAAGAATTATTGTCAAACAAATTACGATTGACCTAAATACACGAATGCTAATTATGTTAGCATTGTATCACGATATTAAAGATGTTTAAAGTCAAATTGCCGTATGGAATAAGGTTTGGAACATTACATGGCATTGTTCTGGATAGTATTCGCAAGAAAAAATATGTGTTGTGTATTTTCTACAATTAAACATCAATATAGAGGTGATCCAATTAAATACTTTCTAAATGTTTGTTCATTATTTGAGATGCAATTTGTCTTAATTCGAGGAGGAAAAAAAATGATATTTCCTTATACCCAATAACAGTGTCTGGGAACATGATTGTCACGATTGAAAATTACTTTTTTTATATTAATGAAATTGTTTAAACAAGTCTTGATAGATAATGTGTTTCGAAACGCGGCCTCCTGCATCCAATGCGGACGCTCTAACAACTTATGCCACCGAAGCAGTTGCAATGCTAACGAACATAAAATAGAAAGAATTATTTTATGTACGTCATTTATCCTACGGATTTAAAAAAAAAAAAAAAAAAAAACTGGACACAAATTTCATGCACACACATTTGCCTTGTGACCTATCTGGTTGATACTGTAATGCACGGTACTTGCAGTCGAAAAGGTGTCGTAGATAAAACCGACCTGGTTTTTTATTTCTTCACCAAATCCATTACTGTCGAAAGTGAAGAAGATACTCTGTTTAATGTGTCATCGGAAATTAATATAGTTAGTTTGCGTTACATCCACTTCAATTAGCTACATAAATAAACGAGATACGTGAGACAAACGTCCAAGTAAGACTTTAATCGATTCGGCTTACATATGACAATAACAGATACAATTTACAGGGTTCAGGAGTGCAGTGTTTAATCAGAATAGGAGATGATAAAATTACAGTAAAGAAGGATATCAGTATTGGATAATGAAGCAATTTTCTCTCAAAGTTAATTTTCGATTAATCGGACTCGCGGGATAAAATTTTGTTACGCATAATTTTTTTTCTGCATGAATTAAATATTTCAGGTGAGGCTCCTTATTCGCTTTTCGAGCACAAAATTCTAGCTCAAACACAATACCATTCAACTTTGACGTTCTGTGACTTTTATTTATATGAAGTTAGAATTCTGCAACGTCCAGGTCGCCAGAGTAGAGACGACCACGCCTCATCAGTAGCAATGAATAAGTGGCGGCTTACCCATTATGCACACTATGCACGTACTTAGGGTACCAGCCCAACAGGGACACATGAAAAAAAATTAAAATGAATTGTTGATGCTAAAATTGTATGAATTATATAGTAAAATTTAGATCTGCATGTACGAGTATTTTGATGGCAACACTATTATTATCCCACCGTTTTAGCTTTAATTTTTTTTTGCAGTTTCACATTTTGTAAGGTGGGAACCATAACGTTTTCAGTAGTTAGGAAGGTCTTAATCCGGCTGTGAATGTATACCTTATATAACCAGGGTATTTTATGTCAACACTGGACCCCATATCATTTACAATTGCTTTAATGTATATTTAAAATTTAATGGAAAATGGTTGAAAAATGTTGAAGTTATGATTAATTGAATTGGTTTAATGATATAGAGTGGTTCTCAGCTAGGTGATGGACAATAGCCCAGAATGTCTGACAAGTTTCCAGTTGGTCAATTTTTCTCCGTCCTTAAAAGTCTTTAGAACTGAGATTTTCCGTATCCGTATTTTCAATAGCGCTTAACTGTCTTCATCTTGCTCCATCCGTGTTTTTTTTTATACCTGTGAAATTATTGTCATCCAAGTGTTCCGCATTTTCATTACCAACACGAATGCTTCTCATCTCATCAAATCTTTTTACTGGATCTGCATGATTGGTAACATTTTTTTTTGTTCAAGTTTTAAAATGTCACTGTTATTTGCTTGAGATCGTGTTGCATCTCTCTTTCCTTGGCTTACATGTAATACATACATATTTACACACAAACACACATACATACATACATACATACATACATATACATACATACATACATACATACATACATACATACATACATACATACATAATACATACATACATACATGAATACATACAGACATACATACAGACAGACATACAGACAGACATACGCACGCACATACATACATACATACATACATACATACATACATACATACATACATACATGCATACATACATACATCCATCCATCCATACATATATTACATACATATATATACGTCCATACATACATACATACATACATACATACATACATACATACATACATACATACATACATACATGCATACGTATATATAAGGAAACAAGAGTCCATGTTGTTTGGTTTCTTTTCAGTTTACTTTCCTGTACGTTGTGCAAAAGATCTTATTCTTTTTGTTCCTGCATTCATTTGTTTTTCTTTCTCTGTTGTGGGGTCCCGAGTGGCCGAGTAGTCTAAAGCGCTCTCCGTTACGGATCACTGCCATCTCACCTCTGTCTGCGTGGGTTCGAGTCTCTGATTCGGGCAATGTGGGTGTGTGAGAAAGCTTGCCAGTAGCTTCTCGAGGGTCGGTGGTTCTTTCTGGGGATTTCCCGGGTTCTTCCTCCACCATTAATACTGGCCGCCATGTATAGCCTATCGTGTGCTGAAAAATGGCGTTAAACCCTACAACAACAACAAATTCTCTGTTGTACTCGTTTATCATCAAAACCTGGTCATAGTTGATTTTGCTTTTATTGATCTCTGTGTTTATTATGTCATCGATATTGCTCTGTGTTTATTATGCCATCGATATTGTTCACTTGTTCATTTTAAGTGCAACTAATTCATTATCATTTAAATATTTCTGTAGGAATTATCTCATAATGCAAAGTTCTTCAACCAATTCCAACGAATGATTTGCTATTTGCGCATGACAATTATTTCTTGCAATTCTTTGCAACAAACACTCCAACTGCTTAAACACATATGCCATCTGAATTTATTTTCATGTCTGTCCCTAAGGAACTCAAACATTTGTATGCCTCTCTGTGCTTCTTTCTCGTCACTTTGTAGTGTTGTGCAGGAATATTTTAATTTCTTTAATTTTTTGAAAACGTTCTTTTAAAAGCACGAAGTTTATGATTCAGCTTCAGTCCTGTCCGGGATGGACACAGAGTAGCCTGTTCACTGATGTATTTAACACTAAAGCCTACCTTTTTTACTTGATTTTAAGCTAAAAGTCCATTGGATTTCATGAAGGAGATTGTGTTAACTGGCTGAATGTAACGAATTAGATTTAGAATTTCTTCAATATTCATTTTGTATAGCGGATCAATTAATTATGATTAAAATTAGATCTCCACTGTCCTACGTGAAAATTGGACAATGACCGCTTAAGGGTCATGTTCTGGTGACCAATGTTATTACCATAATCGTTCATTTTATTAGTCAATAAGATGAAGCCTTATATTTTTGAGTTTGGGAGGCTGAGCATCATAGTTGAGGAGCATTAGTGTGTGCCTATCGATTTGATTCACTTTCAAATTTCTGAAAGCTGCATTTAGATTAGCTAGCTAAAAGCTCGCTAGAATATGACCACTAAGGGGTCGCTGTAAGATATTCACCCAGGACAGTGGAGATCTGATTTTAATCAGATTGCAGATCAATTGTAAATATCAATTGCCTTTTTATTTTAAATAACAACCCCTAAAAAAATTTTAAGCAACAATAAGAAGACAACCTGATGTTCCGTGGTAAATCATGATGATAATTCGTTTTGGTTCACTTGACATTTGTCAATTAGTTCAGCACAAATTTTAAAATTGTGCGCATGCGCATTAAATTCTGTGACATCGTTATTGATAATTGGTTTTGACTAAGCAAGGCTTAGCTATGTCTTACGTTATTGTAAGGTACTGACATGATTTGCTTTGTTTTGTTTGGATTCTAGTGATTGTTCGTCGCAAAATCTAACATCTTTAACAACTGAATTTCGACGACTATGTCGAGAAACAACTTCAAGCTTTGCCTAAATGAACCATTTACCTAAAGTTCGTAAATCACTACACAGGAATAATACATTGTACTGTTTATTTTAAAAATAAATATTGCTTCGTGCCCTTCGCGCAGTGGGATTTCAGATTTTTTGAATATTATTTTGCACAGACCGCTCCGGTGGCCTAGTGGTTAGAGCGTCCGCCTCGGATGCGGGAGGTCGCAGGTTCTATCCCCGGTCGAGTCATACCAAAGATTTACAAAAATGGTACTAACAAGTAGTGAATAATCCCATACCTACTTTTACAGCTGCCTCGCTTGACGCTCAGCATTAAGACGTTAGTGTTAGGACTGGTTGGCCTGGTGTCAGGATAATGTGACTGGGTGGGACATCATGCTACATGTCTGCGGCATGATGCCCTAGTGTTAGACATCACTGTAAACTGCTACACTGCAGACATCGTAGCGATATGACTGAAAAATTGTTAAAGCTACGTTAAAAATCCAAATCTCTCTCTCTCTCTCTCTCTCTCTCTCTCTCTCACACACACACACACACACACACACACACACACAGACCCCATGCATTTTCGAGTTCTTTGACGTCCTTAGATTCTTCGTATTTTATGTTTTTGCTATCCTCCACTTTAATTGTAAGAAATGTAGTCAAGTTGGATTAGCCATTTTGACTGTAATAAACTTTGCAAAGTTGGATTAGCAACTTTAATTGTAATAAATGTAAGGTTGGATTAGCCATTTTAATTGTAATAAACTTAGTAAAGTTGGATTAGATACTTTAATTGTATTAACGTAAGGCTGGATTAGCTATCGTAAACGTAATAAACTTTGTGAGGTTGGAGTATCCATTTTAACTGTAATTAACGTTGTAAGGATGGATAAGCCACATTTGTTGTAATAAACTGTGCAAGGTTGGATTAGCCATTTTAATAAACTTTGTAAAGTTGGATTAGCCATTATAACTGTAGTAAATGTTGTAAGGTTGGATTGGTCATTTTAATTGCAATAAACTTTGTAAAGTTGGATTAGCCATTTTAACTGTAGTAAATGTTGTAAGGTTGGATTGGCCATTTTAATTGCAATAAACTTTGTAAAGTTGGATTAGCCATTTTAACTGTAATTAATGTTGTAAGGTTGGATAAGCCATTTATATTGTAATAAACTTTCTAAGGTTGACGTAGCCATTTTAATTGTAATAAACATTTTGAGGTTGGATTTGTCATTTTGATTGTGAGTGTGTGTGTGTGTGGTTTGGATTTTTAACGTAGCGTTAACAATTTTTCAGTCGTATTGGTATAATGTCAGCAGTGTAAAAGTTTATTGTGATGTTTACCACATGTAGCATCATGTCCCCCCCCCCCCCGTCACATTATCCTGACACCAGGCCGACCAGTCCTAACACTAACCTCTTAATGCTGAACGCCAACCGAGGCAGCTGCTAGCACGATTTTGTTTAAGTCTTTGGTATGACTTAGCCGGGGATCGAACACGCGACCACCCCCATCAGAATCGGACGCTCTAACCACTTAGGCCAATCAATAAAGGAAATGTTTCATCTAGACACATCATAGTTGAATGATAGCAAGTGAAAATAGGTCACAAAAAGCCGATTCATACAGGATGGCGAATTTTATATTCGATTCAGTAGAGCACTAACAAAGAATATAAGGAAAGAAATACTGGTACTGGACGGCAAAGGGAATAAGACACTACCTATTGTGAAGTTATATTTACAAATGTTGAAACATATATTATTTTTTTAAAAATTATTTTGTTATATATATTTAATTTAATTTAATTGTCTGTTTGTAAGTTTTAGTGTTTCTTTTTATTATATAAATTTCATTGCATGGCAAAGTAAGGCAATTTTGTTTACTAGGAATTTGATATTTTCCAGAAATTACTTTGACCTGACAGTTTAGTTGAAAACGCCTAAAAAATAGAACTTTGTATCTTTCTGCTGACCTAATTCCTGACTTTGATTGAGAATAAGTAAACGACTTAATTTTTTAATTCATTCCTGTCGTGTGAATGATAATACTGAAATCGAGGCTGACGGGAGCTATGTGACTGTACTTCTACGCCGTTCTCGAAATTCTGGAGGGTTGACCCTGATCCGAGAAACTGTTTTGCGTCTCAAGTTACTGTATAACCTTTGTCTATAGAGAAATTAGTCAGTCGGGCTTCTAAACACTGGAACGTAAGGTGTTTTGTTTTCCTTTCGTGACCCGTTGAGTTATATTAAAAAATTTCTTCAAACTATTTGGATTCTAAAAGATTATTTCGGTTCTCTGGGAATATTTAAGTGCTCATACCGAATTCTTGGACAAAGACATTTCTTTAAATTTTATTCGCAAATCCAAACACTGGAATATTGCTTGTGGGTCAACAAAGAACTGTGGACATGTCCGTAATACACGCGCTTCAGTATACGTCATCGAATTCCATTTTGGAGTTTTCCTCGGGACTCGAACTTGAATTCATTAGAACATTTCATAGGACTTCTAAAATTTAATTCGTTGATTATTTTTGGATTATTTCTGGATTTGATTTCGTAAAACCGTAAGTTCTTATTTGTTCCATTTTTCCATTTTTTTCTACTTCAGAGAAATAAATTAGTTGTTAAATTTTACAAAACTTATTGTTTTCACTTTTTCTTTGTTATTGTTTATTCGAGCCTAAACACGTAACACTAGTTATATTTTAAAAGCAGAAACATATTGTAATCTATCTAGTAATGATATTAATTTATTTATTAGTTTGCTATTGGATGTAATTCAGAGGACTTCATAATGTTTTTGTGATTCTATGTAATTCACTGCATTTCTATACTTTGTCTTAAAATCCTTAGAAAATGGATGAATAAAAGTACATCAGTCAATCAATCACATATTATCCCCAGATGCAGTAATACAATTCTGGATTGTACTCCGTTAATCAATCGTATCAGCTGACACTTTCAATCAATAGTATCAGCTGACGCTTTCAAATAATCGTATCAGCTGACGCCTTTAATCAATCGTTTCAGCTGACGCCTTTAATCTATCATTTCAAGTCGTCAACACATTTGATTCATGAGGTTTTAAATGCACCACTATGTATTCAAGAATATGATTGTTTAGATATATCATGTTTACTGTTGAAGACTTACACGCCATGATTAATTTTGAAGTAATGTCTGTGTAGCCATTGCAAACGGAAAAGATATGTATTAAAAGGAGTCGAAATAGGAAGTTTCAGAATTATTTTCGCTGACTTTTTCGCGAGTTTATCAATTTTGGGTAGTTTATAGTTCAATATTTCCCACCATTTTCGACAGCACTAATCTTCTTCTATTAGTATCCAATCAAATGTACTATAATTGTGAATTAATCGACCACCGTCCGGGTCATTCTTTATTCTGTTTAAAATAGTAATGTAATGTTTATTAATAAATATATCATGTCCTGCAATGAACGATTCGTAGATGTAAAATCATACCGCGCTGGTTCAGGTATTGGTGCAGCCACTGGCGAAGCAGCTTCAGGCCATCCTAACACGGATCTGATCGATGACTGATATATATCAACGTCTTAATCCGGTGGATTTATCTCTATCGCGGCTGATAACGTTGGTTCATGAACCGTTATGGCTATCTTGGATTCCCGGCCCGTAACAGATTTAATTCTACGCTGAAATTCATCATTCATTTGTTCAATTTGATAACTTACTGTGGATATTCCAACAAACTGCTATTCGGGAGTACCATCATCTTTATTTTTATTCTCAAATACTAACGAATTATTTGACTGCAGCGTACCAAATGATTTTGATCTAATATTGGGCCAGCTGTAGTATAATCGCAACTGCGCTAACGAAATTTCCTTTACTGGAATCGCGGTTTGAAAATTAAAGTTCCATACCAGTGTAGATAAAGTAATAAAATTCAATATTATTTTAATAGAAAATAAAATCTGGAGGCGGTATAAAAAAAAATAAAAAAAAACCGATGGAGAAATTCGTCATAATAACTGAGAAATACGCTCAGGTGTGTTTTCGAAAATAATACACATCGGACCAATTTTATCGCTCGGTAATTTCCGGAGTGCGTAGATCGCCTGACGTCATATTTTAAATACACACCTTACTTCCGTTTCTATCCAATCATAAACAAAGCATGTCTTCCGCATCATTTTAGTTAGTTTGAAATTTTTAATCAACACAATCATGACAAGAAGAGATCGTGGCGGTTCAAGCAGTGGCAGCGGGGTCAGGTGTATTGCAGCAAATTGCGGGAATGCAAATGCTGATGTGTTTTCCATGCATTCCTTCCCGAAAGACCAAGCAATTCGTCGTCGGTGGACAAATTTTGTAAAAATCAAAAGAGCAAACTTGGACCGAGTTTTCTGCCCTCTGTTTCTTTCATTTTACACCAGAATGCTTCCCATTTATGTATAGATTTGAGGCTGAGCATATGGGTAGGGCACCAAAGAAAGTCAAACTCAGTGATGATGCTGTCCTGTCTATCCACTGCGTAAAGGAAACTGACAACCAAGCCAAGGTAACTGCAAATCTTGCAGAACATTCAACACCAAAGCATCAACTGTGTTAGGCTTGAAATGTTGTGACCATCAGAGAAAGTAACTTGTCAAATGTCACCGCCAAAGAAAATAAGAAGGGGCTATTCAAAGAGAGAAGCAGCATGGGTGAGTTTTTAATGACAAGTAAAATATTATTATGTCTATGATATTCAACAAATCAGTCACCACATCATTTCCATTTGTACCCTGTAGAGCGTTCTTTCATAGTTTCCAAAACAAATGCAGCAAATATCTAATAAGTCAAGAACTTAGATATAAACATTTGATAAATATTGTAAAAATTTTCATGTTGCCTTAAACTTTTTTGACCATGTGAATAGAAAAATCTTTCTGCTGGTATATTTAGAAGGCCTACATGTATATATTTCATTGTTGGACTAATATGTGAATCAGTTTACTTATAGATATTCACAAACATGCATGTCATATTTCTAGAAATAGTTCAAGGAAGAACTACAGCTTAAACGTTTGGAGAAAAGGATAGATTTGCCCGTCATAAGAAAAAAATGTCTGTATTTAAAACTACATTTTTTAAAAATGTTTCAAGTACATTCTGTTATGGTGGATAGGGGCTTTTATTGAATTCATCATAGGAAATTTGGGAACTATTTTATTTTCTCTAAAATAATTTTATTTTCTTAAAATTTCTAAATGCAAAAATAACTTGCCCGAACAAAGTACATTATTCAAAAGTAATAAAACTGATGCAATCGACATTTTTCAGGTAGATGAATATGAAAATGATGAAGTGAAGCCTCTGACTGCATCCATTGGTTGCCAAGTCAACAAAAAGATAAAACAGCGGTCTAAGAAATGCCAGTCTTATATTAAGGTGCCAAAATCAACGACTCGACCTGCAATGAAGATGATAAGCACAGGTACTCATATACTTTCAGATAATCACTTTTGGTTATCATTTGTTCCAGGCAATAGTTGAAAAATGAAAATCAAAGACATTTTGTTTGTTCAATTAGTAAATCTATTTCTTATTGATCAATGATATTTGGTATGCAAAAGCATCTTATGGAGTGCGTGTTAGATCAGTACATGACGTTTGACTTAAACTGTATTGGTCTAGTAATTTATTGAATTTAGATACATTTTTGCTAGTGCACATATTAATTTTAATGCAGTATAGCATAAAACCAAGCTTTGATGAATATATTTTATAACTTACAGGATCTAAAGTACTTGAAAAGCTTGAAGAGATTGTGACCAGCAGACAGGCGAGAAAAGATGTACCAATGCTGTCATCTGGACAACAAACCTTAGCACTTGAGGGATACCACTCCGTGATCAATCATTTTACACTAAAGATGATTGGTTTCACCTATCACGGAACGCTTTCAAGGTAAATCTTAAATTTTTGCACAAAAAAATTTACTGATTCAGGTTTTTCAGTGTTTTATTTATAGTCCAGTATATTCATCTTCAAATTAAATCACAGATATCAAAATCTGATCTTTTGAAATCCTACAATGTAAAATTGTATAACAGTTTTTAGTGTTTCGGAATGCTTGCAAATAAAGTATCTATAAAAGTTATCTGGTTTTTGAAAGAATTATATACTGTATTTTGCATCTTTATTTACTTTGAAATAAGCTTTGGCTAGCTACATTGCATTTAAATGAAAACAACCAAAGAGAGCAAGCGTGCACTAAGGATGTGAGAGCCAGATATAAAATAGTCCATCTAAATTACAAAAAAGAAAAATACACTGTCAGGGAAATCCTTGTTGACTCAACATATGGCAAGAATATACATTAGTAATTAATGAGCAGAAGGGAATATATCACTTAAAAATATAAATACTGTTGTACCAATGTAAAGTACCTATATATTTTTAAAATTAAATTCAAACAGTAAAGGCACAATATTTGTTAAAGATGACACTCCTTTAATTTTAAAGGTCATGATTTTGCCCTGTGATAAAATAATAAAAATATGCTAACAATTGTAAAGACCAATACTTTTTATTCGTGTATTAACTTGAACAAAAGGTTGCAGTTTTTGGCTTGTAAAATACTCTGCATACTAAATTTACTTTAATTTACAGATTATGTTGAATGTCCGATTAAAACAATGGACAAGGTGTCTCACATGAATGACAAAGGAGTAAAACTTCTTGTAGATGTACCACCACCATTATGTAGTCTGTATGAGAGGCCTGACAAGGATATTGCTACTCAAAATCTTCGTAGCAGGTTTAATCGCTGTCAGCCTCATGAAAGCCAGTCTAGTTCAGGTTTTGATCAGGAAAGGCAGTACGGATCCTCTGAACAATACATGGTAGAACGATGACCCTCACTTCCTTGCCCAATGTGCCAACACCACCAAGCAAATTGTCTATAAGCTGTTTACCGATGTCTTCTGAAATGATAATTTGAAAATTAAGTTGAAATAAAATATGCTTTATGCATTGAATCAAATTAGGAAATCAAAAGTTTTAGTAGATAGTGTCAATAATGGCCTAGTGTGATTTATCATTATTTTGTATATCAATAAAATTAAATGATTCCGATATAATCTGATTATAGTATAAATGTTTCTTCGTCTCCGCTATTTAACACAATAGACACAACCCCGGAAAACTTATCGGTTGAATGACGCCAGGGATATATAATGTATATACCAACTTTTGCAGCGCTGAACACAGACAACCTGTACACACCAGTGACTTCCGCGGTATGTTTGATAGTATTATTCTGCTGTGACCATGTTGAGAATCCTAATGATACTGTGTATACCACGTGAAACAAACTGTTTGTGAGGAATTTTAATCAGATTAAGTTTGTTAACGATATCAGGATTTCTACTTACGACATCTTCTAGTGTTTTTTAATCGTTTCAATGCTCGTCTTGACATCAGAGTTTCACGTCAGCAGTCATAGGGGTACCAAAGAAATCATCTGCGATTTCATTGTTTCCAAAAGTTTCTACGGAGATTTGTAAATGCACTTACGTGAACGTCATACTCGGCCCTCAGCGTGAGTAGTTAAGTGGGATACTATAGGGACAATGGGACTTAGCATTAAAAAGACCCCTGGGACAATATAGGGACAATGGAAATTTAACATGGAGAAAAATCGTGGGTCACTTTAGGGACAATGGGAATTTAACATAGAGTTTGGGACTGTCTAGGGACAATGGGAATTTAACATGGGAATAGAGTTTGGGTTTGTCTAGGGACACGGGGAATTGAATATGGGATTTTTTTATTTTTTTTTTTAAAAGTTTTTTTTTAAATTTAAATTTAAATTTAAATTTAGAAAAGGGGTAGGCAATGGAAAGGCTATCTCTTTTCGAGAAATATGGCTGGCCCTGAAAAGGGCCTTTGGGTTTATGTTAATATTAATATTAACATAGATGGCATCTGTCACATCTTCTTCTTCTTCTTCTTCTTAAACTCCTTCTAACTACCGGTCCATACACAAGTACCCTCTTGAGACATCCTTGTCTTTCTATGTAAACTCTCCTCATCCATTGACTAGTATCTGTCCTATCAACAACAGTCCACTTGGACCTGACATACATGAGCATGTCCGTCCTAAACATCATGGAAGACACAAGGGTGGATGACTCAACTGTGGTCCACATCTTGAAGCGACGAGAATAGGTGAATCAATGCAGTGAACTGCGCTTATTTATAGGTACAGGAAGGATTGAAACGGATTGAATTCATTCACCAATCCGAACATGCGTTACAAAATTCAGTCAGCTCGCATCCAATCCGAAGAGAGCAGTCTGTGACGTCACGTGGTCTATATAGATTCGTTAGCGCTTGTGTGCAGTCAATCTATGCGACAGTGATTCAACATGACGGAAACTCAGAAAACGATCCATTGGGGTGCACCAGCAGGGGAGACTGCCCAAGGGAACCCGGACTTACTTTCAGAAGAGGTACACTGGGATTTTGTGGATTTTCTTACCTCGCAAGAATTTGTTCCAGAACCTTCGTTACCTTCTTCATTACCGCAAGTGGAGAATTTTAGACAGAGACAGAAAGAAGAATTGGAGAAATTTATGCAACGACAAAAGGAAGCGGAACAAGCTTTTCTCCTACAGCAACAGCAACAGCAACAAGAAGAGGTAAGAAAAAAACAACAGCAACAACAGCAAGAAGAAGTAGCAGCAAAGAAACAAGAGGGTGAAAATCAAACGGCTACGGTACTGTTGGACATTTTAGCGGAGTTAAGAAGTCTGAAACAAATGTATCAGACTTCTTTATCACGACCGAAGAGAATACGACCTTCCCGAGCTAAACACGCCAACCCTGTGACTAAGCCTGTCGTACCACCCTTAGTGATTTCAACCCAATCATCAGAAGCAGGCCTTGGCCGTGGCAAAGGCTTAAGGCAGTTAAAGTTGATTGGTTAAACTAACCCCTACACCAAAATAAAAAGGCCCTTTTCAGGGCCACCCACATTTCTCGAAAAGAAATACAATTTCAATTTGCCAATAACTCAAAAATAAACCCCACCCATTTTACCCTTATAGTACGTGTCTGTGTATGAGTGCGTGAGTGTAGCTTCTTATTTTAAAATCAAAACTCAAAGACACTTACCTTATATCATTCATGTATTCTTTTATCCATTTTTTACAATCCAATTCACAATTCACCACAGAACACTTTAATTAAAAGTTCATTGACTTCTTCTTTCTCCTTGTTTAGTCTCTCTGTTTTTTGAATTTCTTCACCGTTTTTACCTCATTTTCTTCCCTTCTTCTTTTCTTCTCCTGTTTCTTTGCTTCTTTTAAATAGAATTGTCTTCTTTCTTCCTCTTCTTCCTCTGAAGAATCCCTCTCTTCTTCCGAAGAATCCCTCTCTTCTTTTGAAGAATCCTTCTTTTCTTCTGACTCCTCTTGTTTCTTTTTTGGGCAATCTGGAGACCAATGTCCTTTTTCTTTACAATAATAACAGGTATCTTGACTTTTGTCTCTTTTAGTCCCTGTTTTTGTTCTTTTTTGATGGTCTGGACACTCTGAAGACCAATGCCCTTTCTTCTGACAGATATAGCAAGTATCTTGACTTTTATCTCGAAAGGAAGGAGAGTAGTCCGTCGGCTGGTCTGAAGAGAATTTTCTAATAACCCCTCGCAAAGCTCTGATGAAACGTTCCATCTGGGTAGTCTCTTCCATCGTTGTGCTCAGCTTGAGAGTGAAATGAATAGTGAAAGGACAAGACACACACCCTTTTTATATACGCTGGTTTGCCAAGACTATAAATTAGTCTGTGGTGTTTAAACTTGAGTCATTTGACGTTTTGCACTCAAGATGAAACGATCCCATTCATTCGAGAAGAAAGAAGAAGAAGAAAGTAAGAGGCAGAAACGTGATCTATCGCCTCGTACCAGGGCTGAAATCTTGGCACAAATTCATGCCAGTGATTTTGAAGAGGACATGAGTGAACCAGAATCCGAACCCTCTAAACCAAGTTCACCACCCTTAGTCAACCCTGAAAAGTACTATTCCATTCGAGAGACGGAAAAGCGCTCCTCTAGAAAATTTAGAACCACGGCTTACACCTACACGGTGAAGTTTAAAGATTTCAAGGCTGACGTACCATTGGAGAAAGCAGAAGGGTTTATCACCGAGATGTGGGATTCTTTGCTCACCTCATTCAAGCGACAATGTCAACCCAAAGAAGACGATCGCTTGACACTATCCATAGATCACGACGGTTTGAAATCCCCTGTTTGGATCGAGTTTAGCAGACCCGCAGAACTAACCCCTTCCAAAGTCATGGACAAGATTCAACACGTACAACAATCTAATGACCAGTTTGACATCACCGATGGTAAAGCCACACTGAAAATGGCTCACGTCTCTCTTCCTCAAGGGACAGGACGCAAAAAGATGTTATTGGTGGACGACCTTCACAACATTAAGCGTAGTCTTGTCCGAATTAACAACCCTCAAGACCAGATGTGCTTAGCCCGTGCCATCGTGGTGGGACGAACCTATGCCAACAAGAACGACACGGTAGAATGGAAAAGAACCTGGGAGAACATTCGAAAATCGAACCGAACCAAACAACGAAACGAAGCAGAACTCCTGTTGCAACAAGCTGGCCTGTCCAAAGACACACCCTGTGGCATTCCTGAGATGCAAAAATTGCAAGATGCCCTAGCTCCACGCTACACCTTGAAAGTGCACCCTCAAGAAATGCGCGGGTCTCTGTTGTTTCGAGGCCAAGACTTTAAGGACGGAAAATACATTAATGTCTATCATCACGATGACCATTTCGATACCATTACCAGTATCACTGGATTCCTGGGATACGGTTATTATTGTGAGAAATGTGATTATGGTTATAACAATCGAGAGAAACACAAGCATTGTGGATTGAAATGCCCAGGATGTTTGGCCTCTCCACCCTGTCTGAGCGAAGAACCAGTGCCTTGTTCAACTTGTCTGCGTACGTTTGTCAGCCCTGCCTGTTACCAGCAACATCTGAAGACGCAAGGTTCACAGCAGAAATGTGCTTGTCAACTCTTGAGATTGTGCCCTACCTGTGGACAAGGCATACTTACCAACAATGCCAAGGCACACGTATGTCGAGGAAAGAAAAAATGTCACATTTGTCACCACATCGTGGACTTGGAACACGAATGCTACGTGCAAAAATACCAACCCCCACCAGAGAAAGAGGACGGTCACAAGAAGAAAGGCAATTTCATCTTTTTCGATTTCGAATGCATGCAAGAGACTGGCATTCACATCCCTAATTTCTGCGTGGCTCATCGAGCGTGCGAGAAGTGCATTCAAGAACCTATCTTCAGTCATTGCCCTCACTGCAGCAAGATTCCTGGAGGGCGTGAAAAAATCTTTCGGGGACCAAACACGTTAGCCGATTTTGCCCAATGGGTCTTAGACCCCATCGACAAGACGTGGAGCCAAGAGGACATCGAACGTTACGGAGATTGTCATCGTCATGCCACGGTGATGGCTCACAATTTCTCCGGATACGATGGACAGGTTCTTTTGAGGTACTATATGGAACATGGCACCGAACGTCCTAAAGTGATTTTGAACGGAGCCAAAATCATTTTCATGCAAGTGGGACAAGTACAGTTTAAAGATTCGATGAGTTACTTGGCCATGCCTTTGAGCCGAATGCCTAAAACGTTTGGAATGACAGAAATGGCTAAAGGGTACTTTCCACACTTTTTCAATACGGAAGCCAATCAACATGCTGTTCTACCCCATTTGCCTGAGGCTCACTATTACGACCCCGACAACATGCGTACCGAACAACGAGAAGCTTTCTACGCTTGGTACCAGGCTCACGCCTCGGACCCTTTCGACTTTCAGGAAGAAATGTTAAAGTATTGTCGTTCCGACGTGGACATTTTACGGCGTTGCTGTGGAAAATTTCGAGAACTGTTCATGGAACACGGAGGGGTCGATCCTTTGAAAGAAGCTTGCACCATTGCCAAAGCGTGTTCCTTAGTGTACCGCCAACGATTCATGCCTGAAAACACCGTGGCTGTCATCAGTCCTCAAACGACCCACTATGTCAAGCGTCAATACTCGGTCAAAGCCCTACGTTGGTTACATTACTTGTGCGACAAGGAAGACAAATGGATTCAGCATGCCCGCAACGGAGGAGGCGAAAAGACCATCGGAACGTATTCGGTAGATGGCTGGGACTTAGAAAACCCCAAGATCGTGTACGAGTTTAACGGTTGCTTATTTCACGGATGTCCCGTCTGTTACCCTGACCGTGGCACTAAAAATCAGTTTTTGCAACGAACCATGGAAGACTTGTACCAGGACACTTGTCAGCGACGCATAAAGTTAGAACAGCAAGGATACCAAGTGGTGGAAATGTGGGAACACGAGTACGATCACCGTTTGAAAACCGATCCCGAGTATAAACGCCTCGTGGAAAGTTACCAGTTCATGGACCCGCTGAACCCGAGGGATAGTTTGTACGGAGGAAGGACCAATGCCACCTGTTTGCTGTACCAAGCCGACGAAGAGAAAGGAGAAGAAATCAAATACTTGGACGTGTGTTCGCTGTATCCCTACGTGTGCAAATATTGTCGCTTTCCTGTAGGGCACCCGCAATTGTTCACGGAACACATCGACCTGAAAAACATTCGACAATACGAAGGCTTGATCAAGTGTAAAGTTTTGCCTCCCACGAACCTATACCATCCCGTCTTACCTCACCATTGTCAAGGCAAACTGATGTTTCCCTTGTGCCGTACTTGTGCCGAAACGTGCAACCAGGACCAACCTTGCCATCACAGCCAGGAAGAACGTGCCTTGACGGGAACCTGGGTCAGCGTGGAATTGTTCAAAGCTCTGGACATGGGATACCAACTGTTAGAAGTGTACGAAATTTGCCACTTTCCCAAGACACAACAGTACCACAAGGGTGACCCTACTCAGAAAGGCATTTTCGCTGACTACGTGGATGCCTTTTTGAAACTGAAACAAGAAGCCAGCGGCTATCCTTCCTGGTGTCACACTCCCGAAGACCAAATACAATTCAAAGAGAAATACTACGCACAAGAAGGCATCTCCTTAGACCACATCGAAAAAAACGAAGGTAGGCGATCGTTTGCCAAAGTGATGTTAAATTGCTTGTGGGGTAAAATGGCACAACGACCGTGTTTACCCAAGACGGAATATTTGACAGAACCTTCCCGCTACTTCCAGATGATTCACGACAAAACCAAATACATGAAACACGTGGACGTCGTTCGAGAGGATTTGATCTTGGTCAATTACGAAGAAGATCTGGACTTTGTACAAGACGACCCTTTTGGAAACGTCATCATTGCGGCTTACGTGACAGCTCATGCTCGCTTAAAATTGTACGAAGCTTTAGAACTGTTAGAAGAACGCGTCCTGTACTTTGACACGGACAGTTGCATTTACATCCATCACCCGATTCAACAGCACCCTGACATCGAAGGAGACCGTTTAGGAGCCTGGACAGACGAGCATCCCGACGACAAGATTCTAAGTTTCGTCAGTGGCGGTCCCAAAAATTACGGCTACGAATACCGGGACAAACAAGGAGAAGTGCACACGACGTGCAAAGTGAAAGGACTGACTCTGAATCATCGTACCAGTCGAGTGGTCAACTTTGGGGTATTGAAAGAAGCCTTGCAATCGGGAGAGGATGGAAACTTTAAAGTGACCACCTATCAAACGAACAAAATTGTACGTTTACCCACTCACCACATCGTCAGTCGACCCTTGGAAAAAGTCTATCAAATTGTATACCAGAAGCGAGTGCGACATCCCAGTCACTTCACCTTACCATACGGTCACGTTGTTATTGGTCTGTATATGAAAAGGAACCCAAGGCAAGATCGATAGTTCATTGTTCATTGAAGTAACTTACCATGTCGTTGACGAAGAAGAAACCAGATTGGTTAGGAGTCAAATGTTGGACATCACCGAGACCAGGGTTTTGAGGCTTGGACACAAGAGGTGGCCCAGTATGCACGAGAGTTATTCAAGGAAAAAAGTTACTTTTCAACCTGTGTTAGTGACGGTGAAAGAAGTACCCGTCACCCAGGACAGGACTGTCGTGGACAGGCCTGAAAGGCCCTTTCGGGAGGACACTTGTGTGACCTTACCCCTACTATAGAACTGGTTAGAACTTTACCCAAAACATGTTGTACAGACACTTGTGTTTATTCCACGTTCATGGTTATCATGTGCCTTTTATTCTTGTACTTAAGCCTTTGGCTTTTATGCATTTTTGTCTTTCGTATTCATGTTTGAAACATTCAATAAACGTGTTCTGAAAAAGTATATAAACTCTTGTCTTGTTTGTTTTTCGTGTCACAAGTGACATTTCTCACACCATGGCTACCTCTGCTGTCTCTGCTCCCTCTTCCTCTACTGTCAAAGTCATCGACGAACACTTAGATCGTGCCAGTTGGGAGGCTTTGTATCTTCGCCATCCCTTTAACATGCTCATTGCTGGACCTAGCGGTTCAGGCAAAACCGAATTCGTCAAACGTTTGATCGAACATAAACATCATTTGATCGATCGACCCCCTCAACGAATCGTGTGGTGTTACAAAGAGTGGCAATCGGCGTACAGCCTCTTGCGAGAAAGTCAAGGCGATTCCATCGTGTTTGTGGAAGGCATTCCTAAAGAAGACGATGGCATCGTCTCTGACTCCCGTCTAACCCATTTGGTCATTTTCGACATGTTAGGAGAAGACGAAGAAGAAATTAAACTGTGGTTCACGCGCAAAGGGCATCACCGTAATGCCAGTGTCGTTTACATCACCCAAAATTTGTTTCAACAAAGTAAAGCCCATCGCACCATCAGTCTCAATGCGCATTACGTGGTCTTGTTTAAAAGCCCTCGAGATAAATCGCAAGTGCAAGTCTTAGCCAAACAGTTAGGAACGCCTTGGATGGATCAGGCGTACGACGATGCCACTCAAACGCCACACGCCTATTTACTCGTCGATTTGAAACCTACGACTCCCGAGGATTTGCGATTTCGTACCCACTTGTTTCACCACTGGTGCCAAGACGGAGGGCCTGTCCTGTACACGTCTCCGTCCTCGACTTCATTTCACTCCCCATAAAAAAATCTATAAAAACCTCAGACCCTTTTTCGTCTGTCTCACTCTCAGTGCGAACATGACGTCCCTTCAGTCGCATCTTCCCGTCAAATTGATTCATGCCTTGTATGGCATCAGTCGAGAAAAAGATCCACAAACACGAGCTCGTGTCTTAGAAGCTAGTCTCAAAGAAGTCTTACGATGGTTCACGGTGACGGCACGTCAATTACTCCAAGGAATCATTCAGATTCCTCATCAAACCAAACGCTTTTTCGATCGAAACAAAGTCGCTTTGGTCCAACTGGCCGATCCCCGCATCGACACTCAAACCAAAAAACAAATCATTTTGAAACCTGGAGGGAGCGGTACTCTAGGAGGGGTCATCATTCGCTCACTCTTAAGATGGGATCCTAATGCCCCCAAAGTTATCCCCAAGACAAAAGTCCAACGAAGCCCCAAGAAGAAAAAGACCAGGTCCCCAAGGAGAACTTCTCCAGTGGCAGGACCCTCCTCTGACCAGACACCACCACCACCCCGGAAAAAGAAAAGAAGCCCCCAGAAAAAGAAAAGTCCACAGAAAACTAGTCGCAAGAGAGGCACTTCGGCCAGGACGCAACCTTACACTCGCAAACCACGACCTGCCACGGCGGTGACTGCGTCTCCGGCAGCTTCACGTTTGTCCACTTCTCCGTTAATGACACCCAGAACTGAAGAGTACTTGGAGACGTTGATCACACCAAGAACTTCTCCGTTGATGACCCCCAAAAGAACTTCCCCAGTGGCAGGACCTTCCAATTTAGTGGCAGTGGCTGCTGCTCACAAAGTACCTTCTCCCAAAATCAAAGTTCAAGAAAGATCGGGCATGTTACAAAGTTTGCTGGATTTGTCCAAGCAAGAACTGGCTCGATTTAGTCCGTTACGTACCCCTGCACGACGTGTCATGCCTGTCATCAAACTGATACGACGTAAAGACAATCAGTGGCGACGCGTTCCAGTATAAAAAAGGCCTGTGACCAAGTCGGGTATCAGTGTTTTTTTTGGTGCTCCTGAAGACTCAAAGATGTCACCCTCCAGAAAACCCCAAGGAAAGAAAAGGAAAGGACTGCCACCACGTTTAGCCAAACATGGGGACATGTTATCTGTCCTGTCCAAAGCTTCTCCACCCCTACGAAAAAAACTCATTCAAACAGCCTCCAAAGAGGTCATCGATACCGTGTGCGAATGTTGTTTGAACGTTTTGAAAGGCACGATCCCTTTGTCCAAACACCAGAAACAATGCTTAGGCAAACATCGTCACGTTCTTCGCCAAATGGTTCAAAAGAAAATTCCCATTCGTCAAAAAAAGAAGATGTTAGTGCAACGTGGAGGTATTTTACCTCTCTTGTTAGGCCCCATACTGAAAGGAGTCTTGGGAACCATGTTGGGAGGACTGGTGGGAGCAAGATAAAAAGTCCTCGGAAGTTCCAAGATCTCAGAATCGACCCCTGACAACCCCATGGAAGGACGAAAACTAGCTTTAGTGCCTTACAAACGATGGATGGAATACCATCGGTGGCAAGAACAACACACCCCGCATTTACCTCCCAATCCCCATTTGAGCGAGATGTCCCAGTTACAACACGAATTGCAGTCCTTGATGGATCGCCAAGATTTGTCCGAAACAGAAAAATCGCAAAAGTACGGTCAACTCTTGCAACGACTGCAACTCTTTCACCAGAAAGCTTTAGACGAAACAGCTCTACCCACTCTGAAAGATTTTAAGACCTTGATGAAAAGTCCAGCACCATCACCAGTACCAGTACCAGTACCAGTACCACCAGTACCCGTGACCAAGACAGAAAAAGGAGAAGAAGAGGAAGGGTTTCAAACTCCACCAGAAAAAGTACGCAAGTTAACAACACCACCTACCTCCAGAATTGGATGGATTAAAAAGATGATGGTCACCCCTTCTTCATCACAAGAGAAAAAGAAAGTGAAGACAGAAGTGAAGACAGAAGTGAAACAAGAACCGATATCCCCCGCTCAGACATCCTTCTCTTCGACACCTATTGCTGGCCGCGCACGCAAAGCATTGCTATCCAAGAAAATACCCCAAGAGAAAAAGAGTAGCATCCTCCAAGAGTGGGTGTCTTATTAACACACCAATCAACACAAAAAATGGAAAAAGTCTTAGCCAGCATTTACTACGATCCCTCGCATCCTGCAGGTTACGCAGGAGTTCAAAAATTGTATCGTGCTGCCAAAACGCGACTGAAAAGTCTCCGTTTACCTCAAGTGCAACGATGGTTACAAGAACAAGCTACCTACACTTTACACAAACCCATTCGACGCAAGTTTGCCAGAAGTCGCACCCGAGTGGAAGGCATCGATCATCAATGGCAAGCCGATTTAGCCGATGTCTCTCATTTGGCCAGCTACAATCGTGGCTACAAATATTTGTTTTGTGTCATCGACGTCTTTTCCAAAATTTGCCTGGGTCGTACCCTTGACTTCCAAATCGAGCAGCGAGTTAGTGCGAGCCCTGCAACGGGTGTTGAAACAAAGCGGTCGTCACCCTCTTCGATGGCAAACGGACAAAGGCACCGAATTTCTGAACCAAGCTTTCCAAAAAGAATTAAAGAAACGTGACATTCATTTTTTTACCACCGAGAATCCCGAAACCAAAGCCAGCATCGTGGAACGTTTTCAACGCACTTTGAAAGAACGCATGTGGAAATATTTTACGCATCACCACACTCTGAAGTACATCGACATCTTACCGCACCTGGTGCAAGCGTACAACCAATCTTACCATCGAAGCATCGGACGTGCCCCGCAAGACGTGACTCCCGACAACGAAGTGTTGGTGTTTGAGCGCCTGTTTGGTACGTCCCCGACGAGGGCTGTCCCCGAGAAAAGTGGAATGTTGGCCGTAGGAGATTGGGTGCGCATTGGCAAAACCAAACGCACTTTCGACAAAGGTTACTTACCTAACTGGACGACCGAATTGTTTCGCGTCACTGGACGAGTGCATGGCCGTCATCCTGTCGTCTATAAATTGGAAGACATGAACGGAGAAGTGCTCAAAGGAACGTTTTATTTGCCCGAGTTACAACGTGTCACCAAAAAAGAAGACGACGTGTACGACATCGAAAGCATTCTCGAACGCAGAACCCGTAAAGTGGGCAAACGACGTGTCAAAGAAGTCAAAGTACGTTGGAAAGGATATCCCCCCAGTTTCGATTCTTGGATCGAGGCTTCGCAAGTCATCGACTATAAAAAGAAGTGACCATCATGCCCTTTCACACAGCAGACACAGCTACGTCGACCACTCCTCCTTCACCTAGTTCTTCTGTGCAAGATTTACAAAAACAACCCTTGTGGGTGTGGTGTGGAGAACGTGTGCCTAAAACGCAAATCGTCTTTTTCTGCCAAATCTTCGTGGTGTATTGTGTCATCGGGGCAGCCATCGCCAATTTGAGTTTGCAACAAGGAGACAAACAATTGTGGACCATTTTATTGAGCAGTTGCATCGGTTACCTGCTTCCTAATCCCTCCCTGAAATTCACCTCGAACGGGAACCCCGGGAACCTTGTGTCCAGTGCCAGTGCCAGTCACCACTTCAATCACAACCAGAACCCCATTTTAGAAGGAGACACGCCTCTGACGTCCAGTAACCCCTCGGACAGCCACAGAACTCTGGAATTATGAGTCACCAAAACCAATTTTACTTAACTTTACCCAGTGACAGTTCCATGGAGGTGTTCCCAAGAACACGTTGTGCTGTTACACGGCCAAATTACCTCAAGCCATCCAGTTAGATCACGAAGCCCATTGGGAAGTGGCTTTAGTAGAAATGATTCACCCGACCCAAGTCCTCAATGTCCTTCCCAATCAAAATTTTTTTGATGTGGAAGTTCATGACGAGCAAATGCAACAGTGGATGGATAGCAATGTCAAATATGACAAGAAAACCCGTACACAAAATCAAAAGTACACCACCTATCACTTGTTCATTCCCCCAGGCTATTATTTTAGTGGTCAACATTTGGTCAGCACCATAACCTCCAGGTTTAATGTCGTGTTTCTGAAAGCTTTGGAGCATGTCAACAAAAGTGTCACCATGGAGTACCACAAAACAGCTCGTCGCTTCTTGATGAAATTTGAACGGAGTAAAATCATGTCCATTTTATTTTGTCCTGAATTGTTTGACATGTTGGGCGGAGACATGGACATGAGAAAGACCATGATCAAGAAAAACGAATTACCCATCGTTTACGACAACGAGTCTTTTAGCAAGTTATTTCGTGCCCCGGTAGAACTGAACCAAGGACTGAATTTGATGTTTGTGTACTCCGATGTGGTGGAGTACCGTTACTGCGTGTCATTCCTTTCAAAGTGGATTCTGCCACGAACACTGACGAGGAAGGTGGAAACACTTACCACGTCCACCGCGAATTTGTACATCCTCACTATTTGCCTGTCAGTAAGTCGTATTTGGACACGGTCAACATTACTATAAAAGGAGATTTGGGACAAAATATTCCATTCACCAAAGGAAAAGTCACGGTGAAACTCCATTTTCGAAAACGGTTTTCTCACGATTCGTAAGTCATGTATCCAGTGTACCGAGGGGTTGCTCGACAGCGAGGACACGGTTTAGGAGATATGTTAAAATCGGCCTTTCGTTCGGTGGCCCCGGTGTTGAAACCGATGGTGACACGCGGATTGCACGCCTTGAAAGATGCGGCACTGACGCAAGGCAAAGAATTTCTCCAAAATGTCATCATCGACAAACAAAACCCTAAAGAAGCCTTCATGAGGGCAGGCAAAAATGTCTTGCTGCAAACGGGCAAAGACATTTTAGGCCAACGAGAAACACCTATAAATGCCCTGCACGCTACCGAGTCAGGCATTCAGCAAGGACAAGGCAGAAAGAGACGACAAAGAAAATACCCTTTCACCAGACTTCAAGCGAGAAAGGCCAAGAAAAGAAGAACCGTTCGAGACTTAGACGTTTTCGATTATTGAGAAAAGAGACCAAAAAAAAATGATGCACCGAGAATCTTGCGCTTCTTCCAAGACGGAACTGGATCTGTTTGTCATGCCCCCCACGATGATGACGATGCAAGAATCCCAGTGGGTGGAATTTCACCCCGTCTCCTCACTGACCGATTCCGCTCCCATCGAGTTTGAAATCAAAGGACAGCCCGAAGATTACATCGATCTGAATAGCAGTTACTTGTACCTGAAAGTCAAAATTCTAGATAAGACTGGAGGTGCTATAGACGATGAAGCAGTAGCTCCCGTCAACAATTTCATGCATTCCTTGTTCAGTGGAGTGGACTTGTACTTGAATAACAAACTGGTCAGTAGCAGCATGGATACTTACCCTTATCGTGCCTACCTGGAAAATCTCTTGACGTACGGAATAGATGCCAGGAACACTCATCTCAATGCCTGTGTGGTATGGGAAGCTGACGAACCTACCAAGTTTGAAATATTGGAAACTGATGAAAAGAAAGACAACAATGATGGATTTGTAGAACGAAGAAAGAGAATCACGGGAGCCGACACAAGTTTAGAACTGATGGATCGTTTGCATTTGGACATGTGGTTGCAAGAAAAGTATTTGCTGAACGGGGTGGATGTCCGTCTGAGACTGAATCGTAGCAGTGCCGCTTTCCATTTGATGGCTGATAGTGACGGTTACAAAACCAAAATCCTAGAAGCCAGACTCTACGTACGCCGTGTGGAAGTGTTACCTAAAGTGGGAAACGACATCAGTCAGACGTTGAGCAGAACGACCGCCAAGTATCCCATACGACGCGTGGAAGTGAAAACCTTCACCATTCCCAAGGGACAGCGATCCATGATCGAAGATCATCTGTTCCAAGGACAGTTACCCAAACGTTTGATCGTTGGTATCGTCGAGAATACAGCCTTCAACGGAGCTTCCGAAAAAAATCCTTTCTACTTTCAACACTTTGGCGTGTCCAAAATCGAAGTCAGTCGCGATGGCAAGACCTTGTGTACCAGACCTTTCGAACCTGACTTTACCAAGAAGAATTACTTGAGATCGTACTTGTCCCTGTACGAAGCCACCGGACAGTTAGGAACCAATACCAGTCACGGTATTACGTACGAGGATTATGCAGGAGGCTACGCTTTGTGGGCTTTCGATTTCACTCCAGACCAAGGCAGCGACGAGGGACATTTCCACCCTATAAAATCCGGCCAGATTCGTGTGGAAATTCAGTTTAAAGACCGAGACCCTGATGAAACGGTGAACGTCATCCTGTATGCAGAATTCGATAATACCATAGAAATCAACAGTTTGAGAGAAGTCATCCTAGATTACTAGAAACCATGGAAGACTGTTATCCCTCTTTACCTAGTGGAGAAACTTTTAGTGTTGCATTGTTGTTAAAAAATGTTAGAGTTGTTGTATAGTGTTAAGTGATTTTTGAATAAAAAATGTTGTGTTTTAAAAAAAATGCCTTTGTCTTTTGTTTAGCTATAAGAATGTTGGATTGATGCTCTTTCATTTCTTACTATCCCTCTCATGACACTCACTAAACGTTGCGACTCAAAAACCGTGTGGGGGATGTTTTCCTTCACGTCCGCGCTTTGACTTTAAGAACCGGGGAAGTTTCCAGTCTAGCCATCCATTGTCGACTCATCCTCCTAAGAAGATGTGCTCCAAACTAGCTAAACTCAACGAAGCCTACGTGAATTTGCATAGGGTCAGACACAGTCTGATACCGAAGCCAGAAGAAATAGAGAATGTGAGAATGTTAAAAATCACTGAAGACCTGATAGAAGAGCTCTTCAGAGAAGAAATGAACAGGGAGAAAGAAGAATGGACAGAGAAGTACAGACTTCAGAGACAGCAGCAACAGCAGCAACAACAGCAGCAGCAGCAGCAACCTGAACCTGACAGAGGCTTTGTCGATTGCCGTATCGACACCAAAGAGTTCTTCTTTTCTTTCCGAAGAAGCAGACCTATCGCCAGAAAGTCTATCCTCAGAGGACATCGCATTCTTAGAAACTAAAAAAAGAATGCCATAGCAAACAAAAAAAACAGCCCTTTTCAGGGCTACCCCAATACTCTAGAAAAGAAATAACGATCGATTTGCCAATGTGTGTAGGTAGAGTAGTGTGAAAATAAACACTAACTCTTTTTTAAAAAATGTGAGGGTATGTGTTTGTGTGTTAGTAAGTGCTTAAGTAAGTTGGTATGAATAGTAGATTAAAATCATGTTTTTTTTTTTGGTGTTTGAGGTGTATATTTGGAGTTAGATTGGATTGCTTTGCGTATGTGGATAGTCTATTGAAGTGATTTATAAAAAATTTTAAAATAGTGATGGGTAGCATAAAAAAGTGAGTGAGTGTTTCTTTTAGGTCCGCGCGTTGTTGTTTTTGGTCATGATGTAGGTAACATCAATTTTATGTTTTTTTAGGGGGATGTTTTCCTTCACGTCCGCGCTTTCACTATAAATTGAAACTCGCTGGGCAGTCTAGCTACCCTTGTTGATTGATCAACACCAAAAATGAACACGAGACTGTCTAAACTGTTGGAACTTCATGTGCATCTGGAATATGCCAGGCGCCTGTTGAATGAACTGGCCGCGGAAGCCATTGTGGAGGAGGGAAGGATAAGAGAGGAGGAGGAAAGAAGAAAAAAAGAAGAGGAGGAGAGAAGATATAAAGAAGAAGAAGAGGAAAGAAGATACAAAGAGGAGGAGAGAAGAAACAAAGAAGAGGAGGAGGAGAAGGAAAAGAAGAGAAGAAGAATAAATTTCAGAATCCCAGAGAGCGAAAATTGGGATTCTGAAGCGACATATCCTGCCTCTGCTCTCTCCCCAAAAAAAGTAAAAAGTAACTGGGGGATAAGATGTGTATGTGGCGCCAGGCCTGGAAGGTGCCACCATTAACCAGGTGTCCATGAAGTTCCAAAAACAACAGCCCTTTTCAGGGCTACCCAATACTCTAGAAAAGAAATAACCATCAATTTGCCAATGTGTAGGTAGAGTAGTGTGAATATAAACACTAACTCTTTTTTAAGATAGTGTGAGGGTATGTGTTTGTGTGTTTGTGTTTGTGTGTTTGTGTTTGTACCCGCTCACGTACGATTGTGTGGATAGTAGATTATGGATTTGTTTATCGTTTCTTAGCGTATGTGTTTGTGTGTTTGTTTGTGTTTGTACCCGCTCACGTAAGATTGTGTGGATAGTAGATTATGGATTTGTTTATTGTTTCTTAGCGTATGTGTTTGTGTTTGTACCCGCTCACGTACGATTGTGTGGATAGTAGATTATGGATTTGTTTATTGTTTCTTAGCGTATGTGTTTGTGTGCTTGTGTTTGTGTGTTTGTGTTTGTACCCGCTCACGTACGATTGTGTGGATAGTAGATTATGGATTTGTTTATTGATTCTTAGCGTATGTGTTTGTGTATTTGTGTTTGTGTGTTTGTGTTTGTGTTTGTACCCGCTCACGTACGATTGTGTGGATAGTAGATTATGGATTTGTTTATTGTTTCTTAGCGTATGTGTTTGTGTTTGTGTGTTTGTGTTTGTACCCGCTCACGTACGATTGTGTGGATAGTAGATTATGGATTTGTTTATTGTTTCTTAGCGTATGTGTTTGTGTTTGTGTGTTTGTGTTTGTACCCGCTCACGTACGATTGTGTGGATAGTAGATTATGGATTTGTTCATTGTTTCTTAGCGTATGTGTTTGTGTTTGTGTGTTTGTGTTTGTACCCGCTCACGTACGATTGTGTGGATAGTAGATTATGGATTTGTTTATTGTTTCTTAGCGTATGTGTTTGTGTTTGTGTGTTTGTGTTTGTACCCGCTCACGTACGATTGTGTGGATAGTAGATTATGGATTTGTTTATTGTTTCTTAGCGTATGTGGAGAGTATAGTTTGGGTTTTATTATATGAAATGAAAAAGTGGGGGATGTTTTCCTTCACGTCCGCGCTTTTCGTATAAGAACCCACAGTATTCGTCGTTCAAACCATTCTACAAAGAATAATCTAGACAAGATGACGCAAGTGACTGATTTATTTAATCAATTGAGGCATATCTATTTCTGGATAATAGATGCAGAATATGCTATAGAAAGGATACAAAAGGAATGGGAGTATGAAGATAAAGAACACTTGGTAACCAGTCAAGTCGAACGTATAAAGGCCGCCAGACATATAATAGAAGGAATGATAGAAGATGAAGTCAACAAATCAAGAGGATTTATTGACCCACCTTATGTAAGAGTGGGGAGTTTGAAGGAAGCACTGGATTATGTCATCCAAGTCCGGTGCTTCCTAGAACATATAGTGTATTGGACGGAGTTGTCATATATGAAGAGGGGACTGAACAGGTTGAAAAAAGGAGAAGAAATAATGAAACAAGTGATGACCCAAGAAGTAGAAAACATAAAGGAAAGGTGGACTAAAGAAAGAAAGGAAGAACAGAATAAGAAGAAGAAATTAGAATTCGACCAACTGAATAACAACTGGATGAAAATACAGGCCAAGTTCCGAGCCATGGGTCACCCGGACTGGATATCAGAAACAGAAAAGAAAAAGAAGAAAGGAATGATGGACAAAATAAGAGGATGGTGGAAAAAGTTAAGAAGTTAAAAGAAGAAAAAACCCAAAGGCCCTTTTCAGGGTCAACCATATTTCTCGAAAAGAGATAGCCTTTCCATTGCCTACCCCTTTTCTAAATTTAAATTTAAATTTAAATTTAAAAAAAACTTTTAAAAAAAAATTAAAAAAAATCCCATATTCAATTCCCCTTGTCCCTAGACAAACCCAAACTCTATTCCCATGTTAAATTCCCATTGTCCCTAGACAGTCCCAAACTCTATGTTAAATTCCCATTGTCCCTAAAGTGACCCACGATTTTTCTCCATGTTAAATTTCCATTGTCCCTATATTGTCCCAGGGGTCTTTTTAATGCTAAGTCCCATTGTCCCTATAGTATCCCACTTAACTACTAGCGTGGATAATTTACCATCTACGTTATCCAAATATTTTTTTTGTTGCAGCATCATCAACTCGGTCAACACCATAGAGGTTCATAATAACAGCGAGTTCATCCTTTGTCGCGTAATTTGTCAAATCTATTTCGTCTAAAATGTTTTTACTCTTAATAGTATCGACGCGGGATCTTCCATAATATCTACCATTATTGTTTAAACGACACACTTGTACAGTTGTGCACGACTTTGTGAGGTGACATCGCTGATTTTGATATAGCATCGAGTACAGCAATTGCTCCACGACCACATATCGGCGGATCAGTTAGTGTTTGTGTTGGTAGCGTTGAGTACCAAACCGGGATTTTTTACGGGGTAACATAGTTAATAAATTTCTGCGGCGGAGCTAACCCGTACGAATCGAAATAAACAATTCCACGGAGATCAATCGCGTATGCTACCAAAATAGTTCCTGCACTGCTACTATTATCGAGATTAATAAAACCTGTCTCGGTGATGTTTGGTCGTTGAGGTAACTGATCGCGCATAAAAAGACCTCTAAAGGTTTTGATATTTAGTTGCTTAGCAGCATCAAGCAAATCAAAATTTGACAACTGTGAAATCAACGAAGTGTTACTGGAAGTCTCAGACATTTTCCCCGAGGATGAGTTCCTGGAAGCCTTAAGCCCTTTCCCGTTGCTTTTTTAATGCCATTTCAGCAGCGGTTCCAACAGCACCTAACGCGGATGCTTTTGCAACGGCTGGAGCTGCAGCAGCTATCAATGCTGGCATCTCCGCGACAAGTGGAAATATACCGCCAGTCTTAGAAGTATCTTTGATGGCTCCGATGGAAAGTTCAAGTCGTATTCCGATTTTGGATTGTTTGGCTTTATTAAGATGTTTAAGATGATGTTCTGTCAACGACAACTTATTTTCCCCGCCTGTGCTTTAGCGTTAGTGTGGCTCCTGTTTTTTTCCACTGACGCGGATTGTAGTTTTTTAATTTGACCAGGAGTCAGACTGCCACTAACATGATGGTATGATGACATTTTATGATTATCGTTGTGTTTTTAAATCGCCACGTGGTTAAATGTTTTCTACTGGTGCATCAATGACTCTCATTCGACCACCAACATCTTCAAGCAACATTGCTTTGTCGATGAGTATAACCGCGATTGCTCTGTAATCAACACCACCACATGTATTTACGCTGGCTCTAAAGTGGATTTCAACAACAGATTATCTGAATAAATCAAGATCCTCCAGCGAAAAGTAATAGATCGGATATAGCTTTCTAAAACCAAACTGTGATATTTGCAATCCAGTGTCTACGTTTTGATCACGTCAAAAACATAACATTAATCTTTGATACACACGTTTATATGATTTTGTTCATAATTTAGTAGTACATTTTCCGCCGGTTCTTGTTGTCCGTTTACCCGCAAAGAAACATCTGTAACACCAAGTCTGTCAAATATCATATGGCTTTCAGTTTGTGAGTTCAATCGTGCAGTCTTCTGAAGCGCAACAAAGATATGTTGCGGTGCTGAAACGCCTTGCTGTGATGCTATATGCCATGTAAATACTCCGTTAACGGCAGTTTGCATGCTATCTTTGGTTCTTGTATGCCATGACAGCAATGATTTACCGCCCTGATCCATGAAAGTCAGTAGTTGTTGTTCTATAGCGATCGTTGGAGTTATTACCGGCATCCATAATTTGAGTTTTGTCAGTACTACTGAACCCGCCCCGCATAAACCAGAGTTGTGAGGATTGCTCGCTTTATGCGGGTCGGGTTCCTTTCCGCTGCGGAGTGAGTGTATAGCGTATATAGTATAGCGGATCATGCGCAACGGAGCGACTACTGTGTCGACTGACTACTGTAACGGCAGTATGTGTATAGTATGCATATCCATGACCAATGAAATCACCTCGAGATAATAAACAATTCACTGTTTTAAAGCTCAGCGTAGCCGTAAGAGACATGTTATACGTATATTTTAGCTATAACGAGGTTATATAAAATACGCTGTAATTTGTTCATGAACGTGATTTTTTGCGAGTATGTTATATGTTCTGTGAAAGAATTCAAAAGTATTCAATGTGTAACTACATTACGATAAAATATGACTGTTATAAATAAATCTCATTTCCGGCGGAAGCCCTGGATTGAAATAAATTGGTCTCATTTAAGAAACCATAAAAATTGAAACAATACTTTCACTTTCACAATAAACTATCCAAACAACATCAGGCATGGCCCTAGGATGTGCGGAGCCCAAGACAGCAAAAGCGGTGAGCGGGGCCCCAAGTAAACAAATTGCATTGCCTGAAAGCGCGGGGCCCAAGGCGGTTGCCTCGTTTGCCTTGCCCTAGGGCACGGCCTGAACAAAATTAGTACATATAGCAAATTTCTGCTTTAAAAATAAAATGAAATTAAAATCTGTACAAACTTAACTTCCACTTTTGCGATAAACTATATTAGAAATACCGTTTACTGGTACTGATCTTAATTTTAATTTTGTTTCTCCCCATAAATTAATTAAATGAGGACACTTTTATGGGTATATGGAACAATAATTTGGCGAAATTGTGACCGAAAAAGTACATTATAATGTATTATTTGTCTCTATGTTACAGTTGTTTAGAGACTGTGAATGGTAACAAAAAGCCTTCAATTCATCTTTTACGTGTTTGCATGACATGGCAATAATTGGGCCTGTTATTAAATCTGTTAAAGCAAAAGATGTGCTAAGAAAATTGGTCTGTCTCATAAAAGCACCTGCAGATCGTAAGTTCATCGTTCGGTTTGGAAGACAACACAGTACTATCAGCTCCAATTACGTTTGTATGATAATAGAAAGCTTCACAACACGTGTTGCACATGTGAAACAAGCATCCAAACAACTAAAAGCAACCAAGAAAACTTGTTTTCCTCAGAGAGTTTTTAGACTATTAGTGTTAGGTTATTAAGGTTTTATATCTATTTCCATTCAAGTAGCCATTTTGTAACAATATAACCGGTGGGATTCACAATAAAACACTTTTGACGATGATGTAAATACAATGTTTAATAATGAATGACCTGAAAGAGCAATTAATTATGAATATGTGCGTGTATATATAATCCAAATATTGGATTTAATTAACATAAGAATGCACAGACTTAATAAGGAAAAATACAAAAAAATTACTTTACAAAATACAAAGACAAGGGGTGAATGGTTCACAACGATTTCACAATGAATAGATGGATATAGTTTACTCAGCTAGTAAACAATGTAGAATTTTACCCATGTAGTAAAATGAATTCACTCAGGTAGTGAAATTATGGTGATAAAAAGGGACAGATATACAACTTATTTTTACAGTCCCGAAAGATACAATGGGTTTTACGAACCCCCAAAGTAGCCAGCGGCTAATTGAATTTATGTAAGGAGATACATTCCGTCATACACTTCGTCATCAGCACACTTTATTTCAGCTCCACGGCTGCTACACTTCAGCTTCACGGTTGCTACGGTTAATTCCTGTGGTTGGCTTTACAGCTTGCACCACGTCAACCCCGATCACTCGGATAACTTTGAACGCTCGGGTCACTGTGGTCACTCTAGACACTCTATACACAATATATACTCAGGACACTCCGTACAGCTCAACACAGTTCTACACAGCTCTACACACTCCGGACACTCCGAACACTCCGAACAGTCCGAACAGCTCTACAGCTGAAGATATCCAAAGTCCTTATAGTAGACCGCTGACTGACAAGACTATCCGTAATGTAAAGAGTTTTAACTACGGTGAGGTATTTATACACAGATATCGTCTGTGCACTGAAGGCATTCGGTTCTTCCCATCGAAAGCACTTCGCACGTGCGGCACATGATTAACCGAACTCACTATTTCGAAATACAATGCAATATACATAAATCCCCCTCGGGCATCGTTGTACACAAAAAACGAAACCCGAGTAAATATATTTAATAAATAAAAGAATTTATACAATTCCGTGACAATATCCCCCACCCCCGCTTAAAAAGTGGTAACACTTTTAGAAAAATTACGGAATGTGAACATAAACAATTGTTAAAACTTCCAATTTTAATACTGAACCAAAATGATCTGCTAACTATACCCTACTTAAAAAATCAGCACCCACATTTTCCGATCCTCGAATCGCCTCGATTTGGAAACTATACTGTTGCAAAAACAACGCCCAACGCATCAATCTTGCATTGGCGACATTTGCTTTGTTCAAGCATAAGAGCGGCTGATGGTCCGTTTGTAAGGTAAATTCCCTCCCGAAAAGGTACGTATGGAATTTTCCTATCCCCCATACTAAGGCTAGGCACTCCTTTTAAATCACGGAGTAGTTCTGCTCCCTAGAGAGCAATTTCCTACTTGCATAAGCAATGGGCAATTTCATCCCCTCCTGCTCCTGTAGCAAAACAGCCCCAAGACCCGTATTGGACTCATCAGTCCGCAGCACAAAAGCTTTGTTCAATTCTGGCAGCATTAAGATTGGTGCACTTACCAGTTTGTGTTTTAAAGCGCTAAATGTTTTTTCCTGCCACACACCCTAGGGAACTTTATTCGATTGCCCTTTCCTAGTCAAGTCTGTTAATGGGCTGGCAATAGCCGCAAAATTGGGGGCACATTTCCTGTAAAACCCAATCGAACATAGGAAAGATCTTAGTTGTTTTTTATTTTCTTATCTAGGTGTATCTCTGATTGCTCCTTTTCTTTTATCTGGGTGAGGTTTCAACTGGCCTAATCCACTTACTAAATATCCCAAAGATTCTAGGCTAAAATACCATATACTACATTTGGTGGGCTTAGCTGTAAGATTTGCAGTGTGAAGTCTATCGAATAGATCCCGTAATATCTTAACGTGTTCATCCCATGTATGTGTATAAACAAAGATATCTACGAAACCGTCGAAGTTTTCCATACCATTTAACAGTTTACGCATGAGACAAACGCACGATGCACCGGCGTTGACTAAACCGAAAGGCATAACTTTAAATTAATAAAGACCTTTGGGATTCGCGAATGCCGTTAACTCGCGGTCATTATCAGCGATTGGTATCTGCCTATATTCCTTGGTTAGGTCTAATTAGGAAATGTATTTATAACCTGCCAACTTTGAAAATGAACTTTCCATGTCTGGCATTGGTTCTGAGTAGTGAATGGGGATACCCTAGAGACAATGGGAATTACCATTAAAAACACCCTTGGGTCAATCTGGGGACTATGTAAATTTAACATTAACCACCCTGGGTCACTCTAGGGACAATGGAAATTTAACATGGGCAAAAAACCCTGGGTCACTCTGGGGACAAGGGAATTTAACATTGGAGAAAGGAAATATCCATGCTAGGGACATTCTAGGGACAAAGGCATTCGAGCAATGGAAATTTAACATGGGAGATATTGCTGGGTCACTCTAGGGACAATGGGAATTGAACATGGGGAATAGAGTTTGGGCCTGTATAGGGACAAGGGGAATTGAACATGGGATTTTTTTTTTTTTTTTAAATTTTTTAAAAAGGGGTGGGCAATGGAAAGTCAATCTCTTTTCGAGAAATGTGGGTGACCCTGAAAAAGGCCTTTGGTTTTATGTTAATATTAACATAGACGGCATCTGTCACATCTTCTTCTTCTTAAACTCCTTCTAACTGCAGGTCCATACACAAATACCCTCTTGAGGCATCCTTGTCTTTCTATGTAAACTCTTCTCATCCATAGACTAGTATCTGTCCTATCGACAACAGTCCACTTGGACCGGACATACATGGGTATGTCCGTCCTGAACATCATTGTTGACACAAGGGTGGAAGATTGAACGTCGGTCCACATCTTGAGGCTCCGAGAACAGGTGAGTGATTGCGCTGAACTGCGCTTATTTATAGGGAGAGGAAGGATTGAAACGGATTGAGTTCATTGACCAATCCAAACACGCGTGACAAAATTCAGTCAGCCCGCATCCAATCCGAAGAGAGCAGTCTGTGACGTCACGTGGTCTATATAGATTCGCTAGCGCCTGTGTGCAGTCAATCTATGCGACAGTGATTCAACATGACGGAAACTCAGAAAACGATTCACTGGGGTGCACCAGCAGTGGAGACCGCCCAAGGGAACCCGGACTTACTTTCAGAAGAGGTACATTGGGATTTTGTGGATTTTCTTACCTCGCAAGAATTTGTTCCGGAACCTTCGTCTCATTCTTCATTACCGCAAGTGGAGAATTTTAGACAGAGACAGAAAGAAGAATTGGAGAAATTTATGCAACGACAAAAGGAAGCGGAACAAGCTTTTCTCCTACAGCAACAGCAACAGCAACAAGAAGAGGTAAGAGAAAAACAACAACAAGAAGAAGTAGCAGCAAAGAAACAAGAGGGTGAAAATCAAACGGCCACGGTACTGTTGGACATTTTAGCGGAGTTAAGAAGTCTGAAACAAATGTATCAGACTTCTTTATCACGACCGAAGAGAATACGACCTTCCCGAGCTAAACACGCCAACCCTGTGACTAAGCCTACCGTACCACCCTTAGTGATTTCAACCCAATCATCATCATCAGAAGTAGGCCTCGGAAGTGGCAAAGGCTTAAGGCAGTTAAAGTTGATTGCTTAAACTCACCCCTACACCAAAAAAGGCCCTTTTCAGGGCCACCCACTTCTCTCGAAAAGAGATAGCCTTTCAATTTGCCAATAACTCAAAAATCAACAAAAAACACATTTTACCCTTATAGTACGTGTCTGTGTATGAGTGCGTGAGTGTAGCTTCTTATTTAAAATCAAAACTCAAAGACACTTACCTTATATAATTAATGTATTCTTTTCTCCATAGTTACAATCCAATTCACAATTTACAACAGAACACTTTATAAATTACATTCACTTCTTCTGTTTCTTTTTTTTACTCTCTCTTTTTTTTTCAAATTCTTCACCGTCACAGTCTTTTCCTCCTCTTCCTCCTCACTTTCTTCCCTTCTTCTTTTCTTCTCCTGTTTTTTTTCTTCACCTGGCTGCTTTCTTCCTCTGAAGAATCTCTCTCTTCTTCTGAAGAATCCCTCTTTTCTTCTGACTCCTCTTGTTTCTTTTTTGGGCAATCTGGAGACCAATGTCCTTTTTCTTTACAATAATAACAGGTATCTTGACTTTTGTCTCTTTTAGTCCCTGTATTTGTTCTTTTTTGACGGTCTGGACACTCTGAAGACCAATGCCCTTTCTTCTGACAGATATAGCAAGTATCTTGACTTTTATCTCGAAAGGAAGGAGAGTAGTCCGTCGGCTGGTCTGAAGAGAATTTTCTAATAACCCCTCGCAAAGCTCTGATGAAACGTTCCATCTGGGTAGTCTCTTCGTTGTGCTCGGTTTGAGAGTGAAATGAATAGTGAAAGGACAAGACACACACCCTTTTATATACGCTGGTTTGCCATGACTATAAATTAGTCTATGGTGTTTAAACTTGAGTCATTTGACGTTCTGCACTCAAGATGAAACGATCCTATTCATTCGAGACGAAAGAAGAAGAAAGTAAGAGGCAGAAACGTGATCTATCGCCTCGTACCAGAGCTGAAGTCTTGGCACAAATTCATGCCAGTGATTTTGAAGAGGACATGAGTGAACCAGAATCCGAACCCTCTAAACAAAGTTCACCACCCTTAGTCAACCCTGAAAAGTACTATTCCATTCGAGAGACGGAAAAGCGCTCCTCTAGAAAATTTAGAACCACGGCTTACACCTACACAGTGAAGTTTAAAGATTTCAAGTCCGACGTACCATTGGAGAAAGCAGAAGGGTTTATCACCGAGATGTGGGATTCTTTGCTCACCGCACTCAAGCGACAATGTCAACCCAAAGAAGACGATTGCTTGACACTATCCATAGATCACGACAGCCTGAAATCCCCTGTTTGGATCGAGTTTAGCAGACCCGCAGAACTAACCCCTTCCAAAGTCATGGACAAGATTCAACACGTACAACAATCTAATGATCAGTTTGACATCACCGATGGTAAAGCCACACTGAAAATGGCCAACGTCTCTCCTCCTCAAGGGACTGGACGCAAAAAGGTCTTATTGGTGGACGGCCTTCGCAACACCAAAACAAGTCTCGTCCGAATTCACAATTCTCAAGACCAGATGTGTTTAGCCCGTGGTGGGACGAACCTATGCCTACAAGAACGAGACGGTAGAATGGAAAAGAGCCTGGGAGAATATTCGAAAATCGGACCGAGCCAAACAACGAAATGAAGCAGAACTCCTGTTACAACAAGCCGGACTGTCCAAAGACACACCCTGTGGCATTCCTGAGATGCAAAAATTGCAAGATGTCCTAGCTCCACTCTACACCTTGAAAGTGCACCCTCAAGAAATGCGCGGACCTCTGTTGTTTCGAGGGAACGACTTTAAGGACGGAAAATACATTCATGTCTATTATCACGATGACCATTTCGATACCATTACCATTATCACCGGATTCCTGGGATATGGTTATTATTGTGAGAAATGTGACTATGGCTATAACAATCGAGAGCAACACAAACACTGCGGATGGAAATGCCCAGGATGTTTGGCCTCTCCACCCTGTCTGAGCGAAGGACAAGAAAGAGTACATTGTCCTGCTTGTCTGCGCACGTTTGTCAGCTCTGCCTGTTACCAACAACATCTGAAGACGCTAGGTTCACAGCAGAAATGTGCTTGTCAACTGCTGAGATTGTGCCCTACGTGTGGACAAGGCCTACGTACCAACAGTACCAAGACACACGTATGTTCAGGAAAAAAAAGTCACATTTGTCACCACATCGTGGACTTGGAACACGAATGCCACGTGCAAAAATACCAACCCCCACCAGAGAAAGAGGACGGTCACAAGAAGAAAGGCAATTTCATCTTTTTTGATTTCGAATGCATGCAAGAGACCGGCATTCACATTCTTACTTTCTGCGTGGCTCATCGAGCGTGCGAGAAGTGTATTCAGGAACCTATCTTCAGTCATTGTCCTCACTGCAGTAAGATTCCCGGAGGGCGTGAAAAAATCTTTCGAGGACCGAACACGTTAGCCGATTTTGCCCAATGGGTCTTAGACCCCATCGACAAGACGTGGAGCCAAGAGGACATCGAACGTTACGGAGATTGTCATCGTCATGCCACAGTGATGGCTCACAATTTCTCCGGATACGATGGACAGTTTCTTTTGAGATACTATACGGAACAAGGCACCGAACGTCCTAAAGTCACTTTGAACGGAGCCAAAATCATTTTCATGCAAGTGGGACAAGTGCAGTTTAAAGATTCGATGAGCTCTTTGGCCATGCCTTTGAGTCGAATGCCTAAAACGTTTGGAATGACAGAAATGGCTAAAGGGTACTTTCCACACTTTTTCAATACGGAAGCCAATCAACACGCCGTTCTACCCCATTTACCTGAGGCTCACTATTACGACCCCGACAACATGCGTACCGAACAACGAGAAGCTTTCTACGCTTGGTACCAGGCTCACGCCTCGGACCCTTTCGACTTTAAGGAAGAAATGTTAAAGTATTGTCGTTCCGACGTGGACATTTTACGGCGTTGCTGTGGAAAATTTCGAGAACTGTTCATGGAACACGGAGGGGTCGATCCTTTTAAAGAAGCTTGCACCATTGCCAAAGCGTGTTCCTTAGTGTATCGACAACGATTCATGCCTGAAAACACCGTGGCTGTCATCAGTCCTCAAACGACCCACTTTGTCAAACGTCAATACTCGGTCAAAGCCCTACGTTGGTTACATTACTTGTACGACAAGGAAGACAAGTGGATTCAGCATGCCCGCAACGGAGGGGGTGAAAAGACCATCGGAACGTATTCGGTCGATGGCTGGGACTTAGAAAACCCCAAGATCGTGTACGAGTTTAACGGTTGCTTATTTCACGGATGTCCCGTCTGTTACCCTGATCGTAGCACTAAAAATCAGTTTTTACAACGAACCATGGAAGACTTGTACCAGGACACTTGTAAGCGACGCCTAAAGTTGGAACAGGAAGGATACCAAGTGGTGGAAATGTGGGAACACGAATACGATCACCGTATGAAAACCGATCCCGAATTTAAACGCCTCGTGGAAAGTTACCAGTTCATGGACCCGCTGAACCCGAGGGATAGTTTGTACGGAGGAAGGACCAATGCCACCTGTTTGCTGTACCAAGCCGACGAAGAGAAAGGAGAAGAAATCAAATACTTGGACGTGTGTTCGCTGTATCCCTACGTGTGCAAATATTGTCACTTTTCTGCAGGGTACCCGCAATTGCTGACGGAACACATCGACCTGAAAAACATTCGACAATACGAAGGCTTGATCAAGTGTAAAGTTTTGCCTCCCACGGACTTGTACCATCCCGTCTTACCTCACCATTGCCAAGGCAAACTGATGTTTCCTTTGTGCCGTACTTGTGCCGAAACGTGCAACCAAGACCAACCTTGTCAGCACACCCAGGAAGAACGGGCCTTGACGGGGACGTGGGTCAGCGTAGAATTGTTCAAAGCTCTGGACATGGGATACCAACTGTTAGAAGTGTACGAAATTTGCCACTTTCCCAGGACACAACAATACCACAAGGGTGACCCCAGTCAGAAAGGCATTTTCGCAGACTACGTGGATGCCTTTTTGAAACTGAAGCAAGAAGCCAGCGGCTATCCTTCCTGGTGTCACACTTCCAAAGACGAAAAGACATTCAAAGAGAAATACTATGAACAAGAAGGCATCTCTTTAGACCACATCGAGAAAAACGAAGGCAGGCGATCGTTTGCCAAAGTGATGTTAAATTGCTTGTGGGGTAAAATGGCACAACGACCGTGTTTACCCAAGACGGAATATTTGACAGAACCTTCCCGCTACTTCCAAATGATTCACGACAAAACCAAATACATGAAACACGTGGACGTCGTTCGAGAGGATTTGATCTTGGTCAATTACGAAGAAGATTTGGACTTTGTACAAGACGACCCTTTTGGAAATGTCATCATTGCGGCTTACGTGACAGCTCATGCTCGCTTAAAATTGTACGAAGCTTTAGAACTGTTAGGGGAACGTGTCCTGTACTTTGACACGGACAGTTGCATTTACATCCATCACCCGAGTCAACAGCACCCTGTCATCGAAGGAGACCGCTTAGGAGCCTGGACAGACGAGCATCCCGACGACAAGATTCTAAGTTTCGTCAGTGGCGGTCCCAAAAATTACGGCTACGGATACCGGGACCCACAAGGAGAAGTGCACACGACGTGTAAACTGAAAGGATTGACTCTGAATTATCGTACTAGTCGTGTGGTCAACTTTGGGGTATTGAAAGAAGCCTTGCAATCGGGAGAAGATGAACACTTTAAAGTGACCACCTATCAACCGATCAAGATTGTACATTTACCCACTCACCACATCGTCAGTCGACCCTTGGAAAAAGTCTATCAAATCGTGTACCAGAAGCGAGTGCGACTTTCCAATCATTTCACCTTACCGTATGGACCCGTCGGTATTGGTCTGTATATAAAAAAGGAACCCTAGGCAAGATATATAGTTCATTGTGACTACCAAGACCAAGTGAACAAGATGAATACTTTCAGAGAAACACAAAACAAGTTTAGAAAGGCACAATTCAAGTGTGGGGCTTCTGAAGTGGAATGCGATTGGGAGCCTTGCGACTTTTCAACCTGTGTTAGTGACGGTGCCAGAAGAACCCGTCACCCAGGACTGTCGTGGACAGGCCTGAAAGGCCCTTTCGGGAGGACACTTGTGTGACCTTACCCCCTATAGAACTGGTCAGAACATTACCCAAAACATGTTGTACAGACACTTGTGTTTATTCCACGTTGATGGTTAACATGTGCCTTTTATCGTTGTACTTAAGCCTTTGGCTTTTATGTATTTTTTGTCTTTCGTATTCATGTTTAAAACATTCAATAAACGTTTTCTGAAAAAATTATATAAACTCTCGTCTTGTTCGTTTTCGTGTCACAAGTGACATTCCTGACACTATGGCTACCTCTGCTGTCTCTGCTCCCTCTTCCTCTACTGTCAAAGTCATCGACGAACACTTAGATCGTGCCAGTTGGGAGGCTTTGTATCTTCGCCATCCCTTTAACATGCTCATTGCTGGACCTAGCGGTTCAGGCAAAACCGAATTCGTCAAACGTTTGATCGAACATAAACATCATTTGATCGATTGGCCACCTCAGCGGATCGTGTGGTGTTACAAAGAGTGGCAATCGGCGTACAGCCTCTTGCGAGAAAGTCAAGGCGATTCCATCGTGTTTGTGGAAGGCATTCCTAAAGAAGACGACGGCATCGTCTCTGACTCCCGTCAAACCCATTTGGTCATTTTTGACGACATGTTAGGAGAAGACGAAGAAGAAATTAAACTATGGTTCACGCGCAAAGGGCATCACCGTAATGCCAGTGTCGTTTACATCACCCAAAATTTGTTTCAACAAAGTAAAGCCCATCGCACCATCAGTCTCAATGCGCATTACGTGGTCTTGTTTAAAAGCCCTCGAGATAAATCGAAAGTGCAAGTCTTAGCCAAACAGTTAGGGACACCTTGGCTGACTCAGGCGTACGACGATGCCACTCAAACTCCACACGCCTATTTACTCGTCGATTTGAAACCTACGACCCCCGAGGATTTGCGATTTCGTACCCACTTGTTTCACCACTGGGGCCAAGACGGAGGGCCTGTCCTGTACACGTCTCCGTCCTCGACTTAATTTCACTCCACAAAAAAATCTATAAAAACCTCAGACCCTTTTCGTCTGTCTCACACACATTTTGAACATGACGTCCCTTCAGTCGCATCTTCCCGTCAAATTGATTCGTGCCTTGTATGGCATCAGTCGAGAAAAAAATCCACAAACACGAGCTCGTGTCTTAGAAGCTAGTCTCAAAGAAGTCTTACGATGGTTCACGGTGACGGCACGTCAATTACTCCAAGGAATCATTCAGATTCCTCATCAAACCAAACGCTTTTTTGATCGAAACAAAGTCGCTTTGACCCAACTGGCCGATCCCCGCATCGACACTCAAACCAAAAAACAAATCATTTTGAAACCTGGAGGGAGCGGTACTCTAGGAGGGGTCATCATTCGCTCTCTCTTAAGATGGGATCCTAATGCCCCCAAACTTCTCCCCAAGAAAAAAGACAAACGAAGCTCCAAGAAGAAGAAAAAGACCAGGTCCCCAAGGAGAACTTCTCCAGTGGCGGGACCCTCCTCTTACCAGACACCTGCCCGGAAAAAGAAAAGAAGCCCCCAGAAAAAGAAAAGTCCACAGAAGAAAACTAGTCGCAAGAGAGGCACTTCGGCCAGGACGCAACCTTACACTCGCAAACCACGACCTGCCACGACGGTGACCGTGTCTCCGGCAGCCTCAAGTTCATCCACTTCTCCGTTGATGACACCAAGAACTGAAGAGTACTTGGAGGCGTTGATCACACCAAGAACTTCTCCGTTGATGACCCCAAGAAGAACTTCCCCAGTGGCAGGACCCTCCAATTTAGTGGCAGTGGCTGCTGCTCACAAAGTACCTTCTCCCAAAATCAAAGTCCAAGAAAGATCGGGCATGTTACAAAGTTTACTGGATTTGTCCAAGCAAGAACTGGCTCGATTTAGTCCGTTACGTATCCCTGCACGACGTGTCATGCCTGTCTTCAAATTGATACGACGTAAAGACAATCAGTGGCGACGCGTTCCAGTATAAAAAAGGTGTGTAACCAAGTAGGGTATCAGTGTTTTTTGGTGCTCCTGAAGACTCAAATATGTCACCCTCCAGAAAACATCCCTCTTCTAAACAACCCCAAGGAAAGAAAAGGAAAGGACTACCTCCTCGTTTAGTCAAACATGGGGACATGGTATCTGTCCTGTCCAAAGCTTCTCCACCCCTACGAAAAAACTCATTCAATCGGCCTCCAAAGAGGTCATCGATACCGTGTGCGAATGCTGTTTGAACGTCTTGAAAGGCACGATCCCTTTGTCCAAACACCAGAAACAATGCTTAGTTCTTCGCCAAATGGTTCAAAAGAAAATTCCCATTCGTCAAAAGAAGAAGATGTTGGTCCAACGTGGAGGCATTTTACCCCTCTTGTTAGGTCCCTTACTGAAAGGAGTCTTGGGAACCATGTTGGGAGGACTGGTGGGAGCAAGATAAAAAGGCCCTCGGAAGTCCCAAGATCTCAGAATCGACCCCTGACAACCCCATGGAAGGACGAAAACTAGCTTTAGTGCCTTACAAACGATGGATGGAATACCATCGTTGGCAAGAACAACGCACCCCGCATTTACCTCCCAATCCCCATTTGAGCGAGATGTCCCAGTTACAACACGAATTGCAGTCCTTGATGGATCGCCAAGATTTGTCCGAAACAGAAAAATCGCAAAAGTACGGTCAACTCTTGCAACGACTGCAACTCTTTCACCAGAAAGCTTTAGACGAAACAGCTATATCCACTCTGAAAGATTTTAAGACCTTGATGAAAAGTCCAGCACCATCACCAGTACCAGTACCACCACTACCAGTGACCAAGACAGAAAAAGGAGAAGAAGAAGAAGAAGGGTTTCAAACTCCACCAGAAAAAGTACGCAAGTTAACAACACCACCTACCTCCAGAATTGGATGGATTAAAAAGATGATGGCCACCCCTTCTTCATCACAAGAGAAAAAGAAAGTGAAGACAGAAGTGAAACAAGAACCGATATCCCCCGCTCAGACATCCTCCTCTTCGACACCTATTGCCGTCGCACACGCAAAGCATTCCAATCCAAGAAAATACCCCAAGAGAAAAAGAGTAGCATCCTCCAAGAGTGGGTGTCTTATTGACACACAAACACAAAAAAATGGAAAAAGTCTTAGCCAGCATTTACTACGATCCCTCGCATCCTGCAGGTTACGCAGGAGTTCAAAAATTGTATCGTGCTACCAAAATGCGACTGAAAAGTCTCCGTTTACCTCAAGCGCAACGATGGTTACAAGAACAAGCTACCTACACTTTACACAAACCCATTCGACGCAAGTTTACCAGAAGTCGCACCCGAGTGGAAGGCATCGATCATCAATGGCAAGCCGATTTAGCCGATGTCTCTCATTTGGCCAGCTACAATCGTGGCTACAAATATTTGTTTTGTGTCATCGACGTCTTTTCCAAATTTGCCTGGGTCGTGCCCTTGACTTCCAAATCGAGCAGCGAGTTAGTGCGAGCCCTGCAACGGGTGTTGAAACAAAGCGGTCGTCACCCTCTTCGATGGCAAACGGACAAAGGCACCGAATTTCTGAACCAAGCTTTCCAAAAAGAATTAAAGAAACGTGACATTCATTTTTTGCCACAGAGAATCTCGAAACCAAAGCCAGCATCGTGGAACGTTTTCAACGTACTTTGAAAGAACGCATGTGGAAATATTTTACGCATCACCACACTCTGAAGTACATCGACATCTTACCGCACCTGGTGCAAGCGTACAACCAATTTTACCATCGAAGCATCGGACGTGCCCCGCAAGAAGTGACTCCCGACAACGAAGTGCTGCTGTTTGAATGCCTGTTTGGTACGTCCCCGACGAGGGCTGTCCCCAAGAAAAGTGGAATGTTGGCCGTAGGAGATTGGGTGCGCATTGGCAAAGCCAAGCGCACTTTCGACAAAGGTTACTTACCTAACTGGACGACCGAATTGTTTCGTGTCACTGGACGAGTGCATGGCCCTCATCCTGCCGTCTATAAATTGGATGACATGAACGGAGAAGTGCTCAAAGGAACGTTTTATTTGCCCGAGTTACAACGTGTCACCAAAAAAGAAGACGACGTGTACGACATCGAAAGCATTCTCGAACGCAGAACCCGTAAAGTAGGCAAACGACGTGTCAAAGAAGTCAAAATACGTTGGAAAGGATATCCACCCAATTTGATTCTTGGATCGACGCTTCGCAAGTCATCGACTATAAAAAGAAGTGACCATCATGCCCTTTCACACAGACGCAGCTACGTCGACCACTCCTTCACCTAGATCTTCTGTACAAGATTTACAAAAACAACCTTTGTGGGTGTGGTGTGGAGAACGTGTGCCTAAAACGCAAATCGTCTTTTTCTGCCAAATCTTCGTGGTGTATTGTGTCATCGGGGCAATCATCGCCAATTTGAGTTTGCAACAAGGAGACAAACAATTGTGGACCATTTTATTGAGCAGTTGCATCGGTTACCTACTTCCCAATCCCTCCCTGAAATTCTCCTCGAACGTGAACCACGGAAACCTTGTGTCCAGTGCCAGTGCCAGCCACCACTCCAACCACAACCAGAACCCCATTTTGGGCAGAGACACGCCTCTGACGTCCAGTAACCCCTCGGACAGCCACAGAACTCTGGAATTATGAGTCACCAAAACCAATTTTACTTAACCTTACCCAGTGACAGTTCCATGGAGGTGTTTCCCCACAACACGTTGTGCTGTTACACGGCCAAATTACCTCAGGCCATCCCATTAGATCACGAAGCCCATTGGGAAGTGGTTTTGGTAGAAATGATTCACCCAACACAAATCAAAAACATCACTGAAACTCAAAACACTTTTGACGTCGAAATTCTGGACCCAACAGTGCAGCAAACCATGACGACCGCTTCTCAACATAAATCACTTCCCAAGACCCCAATACTCCACAGCAGTGACACTTCTCCTCCTTTTTACATTTATCACTTTAAAATTAACTCAGGCCATTATTTTAGTGGTCAACATCTGGTGGAGGCCATCGCTGACAAATTCTATGCAGCATTTGACAAAGTTCTGACCAAACTAAATAAACGTGTCACCATGGAGTACCACAAACAGTCTCACCGTCTACTCATCAAATTTGAAAGTGAGGATAGAAGTATACGTATTAAATTTTGCCCAGAATTGTATGACATTTTGGGTGGAGACCTCAATTTGGTCACGGATAAGCAGACCAAAAAGATTCACATAGCAGACATTGACAACAACGGGCATTTTGCGAGGTATTTTCGTTTCCCGGTAGAACTGAACCAGGGACTGAATTTGATCTTCGTGTACTCCGATGTGGTGGAGTATAACGTGGTGGGACACACCTCCGTGCCGTTACTGCGTGTCATTCATTTCAAAGTAAATTCTGCCACGGCCACTGACGAGGAAGGTGGAAACACTTACCACGTTCACCGCGAATTTGTACATCCTCACTATTTGCCTGTCAGCAAGTCGTATTTGGACACGGTCAACATTGCTATAAAAGGAGATTTGGGACAAAATATTCCATTCACCAAAAGAAACGTCACGGTGAAACTCCATTTTCGAAAACGGTTCTCTCACGATTCGTAAGTCATGTATCCAGTGTACCGAGGGGTTGCTCGACAGCGAGGACACGGTTTAGGAGATATGTTAAAATCGGCCTTTCGTTCGGTGGCTCAGGTGTTGAAACCGATGGTGACACGCGGATTGCACGCCTTGAAAGATGCGGCACTGACGCAAGGCAAAGAATTTCTCCAAAATGTCATCATCGACAAACAAAACCCTAAAGAAGCTTTCATGAGGGCAGGCAAAAATGTCTTGCTGCAAACGGGTAAAGACCTTTTGGGCCAACGAGACACACCTATAAATGCCCTGCACGCTACCGAGTCAGGCATTCAGCAAGGACAAGGCAGAAAGAGACGACGAAGAAAACACTCTTTCACCAGACTTCACACTTCTAAAACTAGAAAGGCCAAGAAAAGAAGAACCGTTCGAGACTTAGACGTTTTTGATTATTGAGACACAGCAACAAAAAAATGATGCACCGAGAGTCATGCGCCTGTTCCAAGTCGGAACTGGATCTGTTTGCCATGCCGCCCACCATGATGACCATGCAAGAATCCCAGTGGGTGGAATTTCACCCCGTCTCCTCACTGACCGATTCCGCTCCCATCGAGTTTGAAATCAAGGGACAGCCCGAAGATTACATCGATCTGAATAGCAGTTACTTGTACTTGAAAGTCAAAGTTCTAGATAAGGATGATGGTGCAGTAGAAGACACTGAGAATATAGCTCCCGTCAACAATTTCATGCATTCCTTGTTCAGCTCAGTGGACTTGTACTTGAATAACAAACTGCTCAGCAGCAGCATGGATACCTACCCTTATCGTGCCTACCTGGAAAATCTCTTGACGTACGGAATAGATGCCAAGAATACTCATCTCAATGCTTGTGTGCTATGGGAACCTGACGAAGCGGGCAAGTTCGACAAAATAGATGGAAGCAATGACGGCTTTGAGGAAAGACAAAAAAATAATCTTAAATAAGAACAGTTTAGAACTGATGGATCGTTTGCATTTGGACATGTGGTTGCAAGAGAAATATTTGCTGAACGGGGTAAATGTTCGCTTGAGACTGAATCTCAGCAGTACCGCTTTCCATTTGTTGGCTGATACTGCTGATGGCAATCCTAAAAGCCAAATCGAGGACGTCAAACTCTACGTACGACGCGTGGAAGTGTTACCCAAAGTGGGAAATGGCATCAGTCAAACGTTGAGCAGAACGACCGCCAAGTATCCCATACGACGTGTGGAAGTGAAAACGTTCACCATTCCCGCTAACCATCATTCCATGATCGAAGATCATCTGTTTCAAGGACAGTTACCCAAGCGTTTAATCCTTGGTATGGTCCTGAATTCAGCCTTCAACGGAGCCTTCAAAGAAAATCCTTTCAACTTTCAACACTTCAACGTGAAGAAAATCGAAGTCAGTCGCGATGGCAAGACCTTGTGTACCAGACCTTTCGAACCTAACTTTTCTCCCAATAAAATGAATTACTTGAGATCGTACTTGTCCTTGTACGAAGCCACCGGACAGTTAGGGACCAACACCAGTCACGGCATTACGTACGAAGATTACGCAGGAGGCTATGCTTTGTGAGCTTTCGATTTCACTCCAGACCAGGGCAGCGACGAGGGACATTTCCACCCTATAAAATCTGGCCAGATTCGTGTGGAACTTCAGTTTACAGAACCACTGGACAAGACAGTGAACGTCATCCTGTATGCAGAATTCGATAATACGATAGAAATCAACAGTTTGAGAGAAGTCAGTCTAGACTATTAGAAGCTATGGAAGACTGTTCTCCCTCTTTACCTAGTGGAGAAGCTTTGAAGATGGAATGTGAGGAGACCGTGGAAGGAGAATCCCAACACAGAGACGAAAAGGACATCGTGATCAAGTCGAGATGTCCAGAACAAGAACAGCAATTGGTCTCCTACTGTGCTACATACCTGGCAGACACAATTACGATATGGATGAAGCATGATTACTATGGATGTCAAAACATCAGTCAAGAAGAAAAATTCAACGAATATCTGGACGAAGCTTGGAGTCTGTTTAAAAGAGACGTGTTACGTTGGTGGTATAAAGACTTGCGTGAACATTTCTGTCCTCCATTAACGACTCGAGACATCCATTACATCAAAGCCCTCTTTGACAAATTCAAAGAGAAAGTCGAGATCGAAATTGATCACTTATTATCAGCAAAAGAACATTTAGTGACTTATTTTGATCGTGATTTTTCTAGAAACGATGAGAAAGTAAATCGTTGATTTTGTAACTAGTATGCTTATTTTGTTGTCTTCAGCTAGGAAACGTAGTGTCCATCCATGATTCAATGACTTGCAACAGTGGAAATCACCATTTTATTCACAACGTTGCCAACCCTGTTTAAAGTAGAGTGTAAATTGAAAAAAATGTTTGTCATTTGAAAAAAATGTTTGATGTTATATTGTTGGATTATTGTTAAAAAATGTTAGAGTTGTTGGTTAATGTTAAGTGATTTTGAATAAAAAATGTTGTGTTTTGAAAAAAAAATGCCTTTGTGGTTTGTTTGGCTATAAGAATGTTGATTTATGCTCTTTGACTTCTTACTATCCCTCTCATGACACTCATTGAACGTTGCGGCTCGAAAACCGTAGAGGGATGTTTTCCTTCACGTCCGCGCTTTGACTTTAAGAACCGGGGCAGTTTCCAGTCTAACCATCCATTGTCGACTCATCCTCTTACGAAGATGTGCTCCAAACTAGTTAAGCTAAACGAAGCCTACGTGAATTTGCACAGGGTCAGACACAGTCTGATACCGAAGCCAGAAGAGATAGAGAATGTGAGAATGCTAAAAGTCACTGAAGACCCGATAGAAGAGCTCTTCAGAGAAGAAGTGAACAGGGAGAAAGAAGAATGGACAGAGAAGTACAGACTTCCGAGACAGCAGCAACAGCAACAACAACAACAGCAGCAGCAGCAGCAGCAGCAGGAACCTGAACCTGACAGAGGCTTTGTCGATTGTCATATTTCCGAAGAAGCAGACCTATCGTCAGAAAGACTGTCCTCAGAGGACGTCGCATTCTTAGAAACTAAAAGATTGCCATAGCAAACAAAAAAACAACAAAAAAAAACAGCCCTTTTCAGGGCTACCCCAATACTCTAGAAAAGAAATAACAATCGATTTGCCAATGTGTATAGGTAGAGTAGTGTAAATATAAACACTAACTCTTTTTTATAGTGAGAGGGTATGTGTTTGTGTATAGGATTGTGTGTTTGTAAGTGCTCACGTACGTTGGTGTGGATAGTAGATTAAGATCATGTTTTTGACTGTTTGAGGTGTGGGGAGAGTAGATTTGGGGGTTTGATTGGATTGCTTTGCGTATGTGGATAGTATATTGAAGTGATTAATGAAATTTTTTTTAGAATAGTAATGGGTAGTATAAAAAAGTGAGTGAGTGTTTCTTTTAGGTCCGCGCGTTATTTTGGTCATGATCTAGGTAAGATCAATTTTGTTTTAGGGGGATGTTTTCCTTCACGTCCGCGCTTTTACTATAAATTGAAACTCGCTGGGCAGTCTAGCTACCCTTGTTGATTGATGAAGAGAATGAATACCAGAATTGTGAAGCTTCTAGAACTCCAGATGCACCTGGAATATGCCAGGCGCCTGTTGAACGAACTGGCCGCAGAGGCCATTGTCGAAGAGGGAAGGATGAGAGAGGAGGAGGAAAGAAGAAAAAAAGAAGAGGAGGAAAAGGAGAGAAGAAATTTCAGAATCCCAGAGACAGAAAATTGGGATTCTGAAGCCACATATCCAGCCTCTGCTCTTCGCCACAAAAGAGTGAAAAGAGACTGGGGAAGAAGATGTGTGTGTGGCGCCAGGCCAGGAAAGTGCCAGCATTAGATAGGTGCATCTGGAGTTAAAAACCAACAGCCCTTTTCAGGGCTACCCCAATACTCTAGAAAAGAAATAACAATCGATTTGCCAATGTGTGTAGGTAGAGTAGTGTGAATATAAACACTGTCTCTTTTTTCATAGTGTGAGTGTATGTGTTTGTGTGTTTGTGTTTGTAACCGATCACGTAAGTTTGTGTGAATAGTAGATTAAGGGTTTGTTTATAGTTTCTTAGCGTATGTGGAGAGTATAGTTTGGGTTTTGTAACCGCTCACGTACGATTGTGTGAATAGTAGATTATGGATTTGTTTATTGTTTCTTAGCGTATGTGTCTGTGTGTTTGTGTTTGTGTGTTTGTGTTTGTAACCGCTCACGTACGATTATGTGGATAGTAGATTATGGATTTGTTTATTGTTTCTTAGCGTATGTGGAGAGTATAGTTTGGGTTTTGTAACCACTCACGTACGATTGTGTGGATAGTAGATTATGGATTTAGTTTTAATGATTTGCGTGTGTAAATAGTAGATTTGGGGTTTGTTAAATGTTGCTTCACTTATGTGGATAGTATATTATATGAAATGAGAAAAGTAGGGGATGTGTTCCTTCACGTCCGCGCTTTCACTATAAGAACCCACAAGGTTTGATGTTCAAACCATTCTACAAAGAATAAAAAAGAAGATGGAAGTGTCCCAACTGTTCAGTGATTTAAGGCATGTTTATTTTTGGATGGTGGATGGTGAATATGGAGTTGAAAGGATTGAAAGAGATTGGAGGTTAAGAACCAGTGTGCACTATGTGAACGAACTAAAATTAGCCAGGGAGATGATAGAAGGATTAATTGAAGAAGAAGTGAAGAGACTGAGAGGGCTAATAAATCCCCCTTATGTCAGAGTGGGAACATTAAAAGAGGCCCTGGAGAAGGTAGAAGAAGTAAGAAGGTTTTTGGAAGAGATAGAAAAAAGGTCAGAGTGGCCCTTTGTCAAAAGGAGTGTTGAAAGATTGAAAAAAGGGGAAGAAAAGATGAGAAAGGTGATAGATGAAGAAGTGGAGAAAATAAAGGACAGGTGGGCAAAAGATAGAAAAGAAGAAGAAAATAGAAAGATAAAGGAAGAACTAGAGAAACTGAACGCTAACTGGATAAAAATCCAACAAAAGTTCCGAGCCATGGGTCACCCGGACTGGATACCGGAAACAGAAAAGAAGAAGAAGAAAGGATCGATGGAAAAAATAAGAGGATGGCTACAGAAGTGGAGGAAATAAAAGAAGATGATGATGAAACCAAAGGCCCTTTTCAGGGCCACCCACATTTCTCGAAAAGAGATTGACTTTCCATTGCCTACCCCTTTTTAAAAAAATTTAAAAAAAAAAAAAAAATCCCATGTTCAATTCCCCTTGTCCCTATACAGGCCCAAATTCTATTCCCCATGTTCAATTCCCATTGTCCCTAGAGTGACCCAGCAATATCTCCCATGTTAAATTTCCATTGTTCGAATGCCTTTGTCCCTAGAATGTCCCTAGCATGGATATTTCCTTTCTCCAATGTTAAATTCCCTTGTCCCCAGAGTGACCCAGGGTTTTTGCCCATGTTAAATTTCCATTGTCCCTAGAGTGACCCAGGGTGGTTAATGTTAAATTTACATAGTCCCCAGATTGACCCAAGGGTGTTTTTAATGGTAATTCCCATTGTCCCTAGGGTATCCCCATTCACTACTGTTCTGCGTCGAACACGGTGATTTTGTTCAATTGCCGAAAGTCAATGAAAAAAGGGTTCGTCCCGTCTTTCTTTCTGATTAACACAACGGGGAACTGGAAGGTTCGATCACGTCCTGGTCTACATATATATTTTTATATATGGGATCACGTACGGTCCTCCCATATAAGGGTTCAAAGGGAAAAGACCCCAAACTCGTTTGAGGCACTTCCCAATATACAAATATCCTAGCAGGAATATAGCGATCCCAGTCCCTAGAACGGCCTTCACAGAACTTCTTAAGGGTGTTTATCACAGTCCCGTTGAACCGTTCGAGAAGTCCGTTGCACAGAGGATGATACGGCGAGTTAATGAGGTGCTTAATCGATATCAGTCGATTCGCCTATTCCATCAGGAGACTTATAAATTGCGTCCCCTGGTTGGTCAGGGTCTCGTCGGGCACCCTGACTCGTGACCAAATTCCAAGCAGAGCTTCAGCGACGGCTTTCGAATCGATATTACGTAACGCGACAGTATCCGGATAGCGTATAGCGTTATCAACGGCAGTTAAAATATATCGATTTGCTTGTGCGGACGCGGTTTTTATCGGTAAGAGGTGTATTCCCCAAGGGAATGGATAGATGATCTGTTTTTGGTGCCATTCACTGACACTTGTCACATGAGAGACAAAACCGCTTAACATCTACCTGGACTCCTGGCCAATAGAATCATTTGACAAGACGGTCATGCGTCTTGACAATCCCTGTGTGTCCCCACATGAGCCTTTCATGCGCGAGCTTTAATACTTCGTCTCGCTTCGCCTTGTGCACGACGACTTGTTTGAAGTGTTCGTGCTCTTTCCTGGCTCGGCGGTACAAGATTTCATTCTCGCACATAAAGTTCATCTCGACCTTCGGAGTTCTTTTCTTCGTTCCTTATTCAGCGTGTTATGCATCTGCGCCAGAGTTACGTTCTTTTGCTGAAGTTTCTTCAACTTGGCTGGCAGTACGTTACCAACAGGCGACGACGTAACTTCCATCGGCGTCTGATTTGCCTGACGAACTTAGACATGGTGTACACAGCACTCACCGGTACAGGTGTACAGGTTTCGTGGTTAGATTACGGTAACCCATAACGACATCCTAGTATGACGTCATGTGACAACCCAGACAAGTAAGCGGCTTCGATTTTCCCTTTTACAAACGAGGAATTGAGGCCAATGAGGGCAGCTGGTAACGAGTCACGCGTGCTATTGGCGTACTGGACCTCATTTGCCTCCCCTGTATAGTTTTCTGGCTTCACATACTTCTTGTCGACAAGGGCGGAATAAATATTCCCAGTGTCGTACAAGATGTCGGCGTCTTCGCCATTGACGGTGGCGGGTGCGAGGTATAATGATTCACAGATCTCGGTCGCACGTATCTCCCTAGCAACTGCATTCTCCTGGGTGTGCCTGCCCTTGAGACAGTCCATGGCAAAAAGCCCTGTGCGTTTGCAGTTATAGCATGTCGGCGGCTCTCGGCGTCCTACAAAGCCCTTTCCGTGGTTGAAGCCCGTCTGGGTCGGTGGAAAGAATCCTTACCCGTAGATCCACTTCCGACCTTCCCGTCCCCGTGACGGTTGCTTACGGCTGGCTCTCCCTCAACCACACGACGCGACATTCCGCCATGCTGCCAGTCTCCGAGAATCTTATGCTTTCTCTTCGTCAGGAAAACTGTCAACGGTCGCCTTTATGTATTCAGAACGTGTTCCTAGAGTATCACTTTATCTAAAGCTTCATACGACCGGACGACCTCTGCCATTTTCGTCCACTTCTCAAATAATCAGCGAACGTGTGTTTGAAATTGAGAGCGAATCTCCGTCTGCTTTTTCGTTGACTCTGGAACAAGTTTCCAGTATGTTTCGGTGGCCAGCCGATCATGGAAAAGAAAGCCTTCTTAAGTGTGATATAATCGTCTGCTGTGTCCGCAGCTAAGTCGTGATAAACGTCACTACCTAAATCCTTGCAGAAAGGCCAAAACTTTGATTGCCTGATGTGGTCCAGGAATCTTATGTACGCACGCGAATTTTTCGAACTGAACTAGGAAATCGTCAGTCGATTCTACCTTTTCATTCAATCGCGGCGTGTTTATTTGCATAATACGGTGGTCAGCAATCGGTTCTCTCCAGGTCGTCATTTTATCTGGTGTATTTTCAACCTGCTGTTCTAGCCTCTACTCGTAATCTTTCCATCGCAAGAGCGTGAGTGAGCTCTCTTTCCTTCTCTGTCGCTCCTCGTTCTGCTTTCCTTTTTTTCGCAGCAGCTTCTATCCTGGCCAGCTCTTTCTGAGTTGCTCTTTTTGCTACTTTCTCTGCCTTCCATTCATTTATTCGTTCTTCAATGAACGCTGCATGTGGGACCCCCTCGTATCCTGAGTCTTCTACGCAAATGGCACGATACTCCTTTATCATCTGTCTTTCCGTCGCATTCGTACAGTAATGCTTTCAATAAACGATACTTTGCATCAACTTACTTCAGAGTTAACAGATGCAATACATACTTACCGACAAAATATTTACCAGTTTCAAACAAACCGACTTACCTCAGGTAAGATATCTGGCCCGATATTTGCTTCACAGCTACTCTATGTAAATGAAAGCTAACAAGCATGCAAATGTGAAAATACGACATACACAGAATGGAAACTCTTCGTTACGATTTACAGTAGTACTGCCTAATAATAATTCTTTGCTGGTAAGGATGGTATTTATGTCTTTTTCAAATCCCGGACAATGCCGCCCACTTTTCCTACCCTACGAACTATAAAAGACATATACAAATATACAAATACCTAATTGTGTGTTCATAAGTCCAACAAAGACTAACTCTGCATAATTCACAATCTAATATTCATATACTGATAAAGCAAGTATAAGTTCTAACATAATTCTCTAATAAATTCAGTTATGCATGACGATGCAACATAGTAGTAAATTACACAATCCACTTCGATTGCAGTCCAACAATATATATGCGTTAATCTTGCATGTTAATAATTTTGCTTTAGGCTACATTTCGATACGTTGATAATTCAGGTATACGTGGAAGATTCTAACATAAGAGGCTGATTGTTTACACCCCGCCCTGTTTTTGAATCTCTCAGTTTTGATTGGATACGGGTTGGTCTCTTTTTTGTCACTCTCTGGTTTCTGTTTTCCCAGAGCCCGAAAATGCGTTCAAGTCGGTCGTGACATCACTAACGGATTGCAAAACAAACGCTGGAGCCTCTACCTCGTCGTCATGGTTAGATAATTCCTTTTGAATTTAACCCAGACGGGTAGTTGCGTAATGGTTAACAACAGACAGGCAAGTAACATACCCACAGAAGAAGGAAATGTATGGGGAAAAAAAAATTGTTCTCGATTGAACTCATTTTGGTATATCGTTTTAAATGCCAGTAGGATAACCTAAATCAACTGTTGCCATCCACACTGTCCACATTAGTTTTTTCCCCTTCAGAATCTAATGGTTCACTGTGGTCTGTATCTATTTATTTGGTCATCTGTTTCAATGTTTAAATAACAATCTAAACATGTTTATTGGTCTGAACGTACGATATTGAGTGTAGTATGGTACATTTTGTATCTATTTTGTAATATTAGTGTTCCGATATAGCATTAAACTGAGTAACGGAGCAGGATTAATATAATGTACTTATTAACGTTCAGAAAATGAAATCAATTTATTTAACTCTAGCTTTTACTAACACATTTTCAAATTTTAAAAAAAAATTGTATTTGAATACTGTTCACCAATATAATATTGGTTTTTCTTGTGCACCCAAACTAAGATTCTTTTCTTTTACACAATATTTGCATCTCTAGTATCGTTGTTTCATTTTTTCTATCACTTTTTCTGAGCCGCATTTGTAACATTCTACAACAACTGATTAGACATATATGATACAGGAAAAATGCATAGTTGATTGAGTAGTCGCATGAATAGAGGCCATACATTCTTTGAATGATATTTGAAAGAAGTCTAAATGCATAAACGTGATTTCCATTGTGCCTTGATATTGTTTAGTATCTATTTAACCAGTCTGTAGTCTTTGACATTTTGTGTGTTAGCAAATATTAGCTATAAATGTTTCAGCGTTATCTCAGGTAATTGCTGCTGTGATATAATTTATTGTCCAGGTAGGACATGGTCGATATTGTAGTCGATGATCATGATTTGAGTAACATTTTCATATTTAATTGTGAAACTAAGGAATCTAGAATTTTTTATCCTCTGATTTTGTTATCAGTATAAATGCCGGTGCCGTGCATATTATAACTTCAAGATGCTCCAATACGTTAAACTTGCATTTCGATTCTGCAGTCTTCGTGGGAGACGTGTGTCTTAAAAACGTATCGTCACTGAATGCGAGGTATGTCAAAAGCAGAACGTCTTCGGAAAAGAGGCATACAATTGGTATATCGTCCCGCATACGTGATTTGTGTATGACAGATTACTTTTGTTTCAGTGTAATAATATTCTCAGTTGGTTGCCAACTATGAAACTATTCATCATACTCCTTCCGGTGCAGAAGTATATACTTTTTGTCGTTCGTTTCTTTTGTTTTAAGAAACTTATTTCATCTCTGTCCTTCGCGAACATTATAATTCAAAAATTGTAAAGGACTATATAATGGTTGCCAATTAACAATATATAATTTTCATTTTTATTTAAAAGGAAGAGGATGCATGATAATGTAAAGTGAAATTATATATCCTATATATGGAGCAAGATTGTCATCTTGCAGGTCAGAAAAAGTTGAATTCGTCCTTTATTGAGAGCTAAAACTGAGCCCACGGGTTCCAACACCCATCGCCTTGCAAAGTGACACAGTAATTAAATCTCATCTAAATAAGTAATCATTCGGGATACCTCTGACAAAAACCAAGACCTGCATACAAATGCCATAATCTAGTTGATTACAAACTTTCTAGCATAACGTAAAAATAAGAAATCGTCAAGAAAATAAATTAATATATTGGCACAGCGTAATGGTTTAGTGATTGTTATAAATGCGATAAATGCGCGTACAATTGTGGGAGCCACAATTATCTTAAGTGCCAGTAAGATCGTTGTACTTGTATCGTTTTGTTGGTACTGTACACTGGAAAGTCTTAAAGATATAAATTCAATACAGTACTTCTTTAATTTCCGCTGTCTCCCTGGATCCTTAGCGTGGTGATATCGAAGGATAATGTGAACAATCACGCAGTCGAATGTTGTATTCTCTGAAGAGAACATCTCTGTATCTTATCAATTAGTATCACAATAATTGTCAATTATACTCTTCAATTTTATGCCCTTTGGAAAAAAAAAATAAATCCAACTTCGTCATTTTAATTATGGAGCAATTAAAATCAAAGCACTTTTATGTTTTCCATAGTATCATATTTAACACAATCACAGCGCAATCAACACCAAAACTGACAAGAAGGAAGGTCTTTTAACTTCCTTATTAGTTTTTATACACTTGAGCCGGTCCGCAAGTCCCAGACATCTCACGTTAATTACTGAGATTTTTCCTATTTGTCGCATGAGCTGTAAGACCCTCAAAATGGCACGCGCTCCTATCAAACTTTCTGATTGATGGCTTCTTTGTCGTGTTACATTACAACTGGGAATATACATTTGAACGCGCTTAATATCAACCGGAACGAAAATATTTCGGTGTGTTAATAAATCCAAGTATCAAATGAAAAGAGGTTTTAATGACTATTAGTGACCACCATTTGGCGTTATCCTCGAGGATTAATATTGATTTGTTGACGAACATAGTGGCTTAGTTAACACTTCGCTTTACCAACAGTGTCGTTGCAAAGAAAGAAACTGACCATACATTGAACGATTGGAATATGGAATGATTTCTAATGGTGGTTTATAAAGTACGCGAGATAAAACCGGTCGTGTCTTTTGTTAACGTCACGGTCATATGTTCTGGATCAACAGAGACTCTGGTCCCTAAATCACCAAACATCTAACATTTTAGATTTGTATTATCTCTATGAGTGATTGATCGCTTGCTTGGTTGGTTGATTGATTTATTGATTCATTGATTGATTGATCAAACGAATGATTAATTGATTAGTTGATTGGTTAACCGATCGATTGGCTACCCGATTGATTGGCTCGCTTGCTTGCTTGATTGATTGATTGGTTAACTGATTGATTGATTGATTGGCTGGTTGGTCGGTTGGTGGAATTACTGATGAATGCATGGATGGATTAGTTACCCGACTGATTAGCTACCCAGTTGCTCAAACGATTGATCGATTGATTGATTGATTGATTGATTGATTGATTGGGTTAGGGTTAGGGTTAGGGTTAGGGTTAGTGGGTTAGGGTTAGGGTTAGAGTGGTTGGCTGGTTGGTGGGTTGATGGAATGGCTGATGGATGCATGGATGGATTGGCTACCTGACTGATTAGCTTCCCAGTTACTGGATCGATCGATTGATTGATTGGTTGATTAATTGATTGATTGAGTGTGTGTGTGTTATTATAAATATTATTATCATTATTATTATTATTATTATTATTATTATTATTATTATTATCATTGAGTTTATGTCTCGTTTAAAACCAGAACACCTCGACTGTAGCATTGTCAGTTAGCAGTAGATCGGCTAAAGTTTAAGTTATAAGTATGAAAAGCAGAAAATATGTGTCTAACGACGAAGAAATTTTCTCTTTTCAAATATTTCTTACATTTCATTTGGAAATATTTACCCATTGTCACAAAAAATTACACATACCTTTTTTCTATATTCTCATTTAATTTCCTAGGTTTTCGAAAAGGGGCAGTATGTATGTATGTATGTATGTATGTATGCATGCATGCATATACGTATGTATGTATGTATGTATGTATGTATGTATGTATGTATGTATGTATGTATGTATGTATGTATGTATCTATGTGAAGGACGTTGAAAATTTATACCTTCAGAATGATTGGAAATTGTTTAAACAAATTTGATTGCCTCAACTACTTTACTGACTTTACTCCATCATAAAAATGGGAATACCTGGCTTCGAAATTATACACACACTTATGTCCCAATATGTACGAAGTGAGGATGAAAAGACGTATACATTACCCATACACTCAAGATATTTGCGTGCTTTGCGTTTTCCTACTTTTTGTTTCATGACGCACCTGTCTCCCGTGTAAAAGAAAACCACGTGTGCCATTTTTGTACACGTGGGCCATGAAATCGACAGCTCACACGGGAATGTTAAGTTCACATGGGAACGATAAGGTGAAAATTGCATCCTGTGACAAAATATATTGGGTTTCAGTATTTTGGGGTTTAATGCAATATAAATTTTATTTTCCTCTATAAATACCTATTTCGATTTCAATGATGGCAGTAATTTTCACAGATCGCGACGTACTGCACGAGTCTTCTTGTCATACGGAAAACCTCGAGTAGATCCGACTATATTCTCATTAAAGACAGTAGATTTGTAATAGACTGTACGTAATAAGTAGTATGTATGTATGTATGTATGTATGTATGTATGTATGCATGTATGCATGCATGTATGCATGTATGTATGTATGTATGTATGTATGTATGTGCGTGCGTATGTGCATAAAAACCGAAGTAGCTACAGCAGACCATTCCGTCTGTGAATACACAGTATATGTATAGAAAGTAACATGGTTTAAAAATGATTTAAATCTATACTCATAGCAAATTATGACTGAAAACAAGGAAATTGAATAAGTTCTGACGACACAAAAGTTGAGTGAAGCCATGCCATCGAGACAGACCAAATGTTCCTAAAAGGAGCTTAGGTCCTAATTTGTCAACATTGTTACATGCATCAATCAAGCAAAATTTGTTGGCTTCTTTCTTCAGACCGTTCGCGAACTGAAATCTCATTATTGGTAATTGACGGGCTTTTAAGCGAGAGAGCCAACACATTTTGTGCTAAATCTTATTTGGATTTTCTAGGGTTTCTCGCTAATTGAAACATCGCCGTATCAAAGTTTTGCTGTTACATAGATCATTCAAAGAAAAAGAAGTTATAGAAGATAAATGGTGAGCCTGGGAACATATATCGACATCACTAGAGCAGTTCAGAATTAGCTGCTTCCGATCAAGAAAGCTTAATCCGGAATGTTGTCTGAATTATAGTCTCTCTCTCTCTCTCTCTCTCTCTCTCTCTCTCTCTCTCTCTGTGATGATTTCATACTATGAAGTAAAGTTTTAAATAAAAAAAAATTGTCGCACAGACTAAACAATTTCTACATAACCAATTTAATATCAAATCTCTTTCTCTCTCTCTTTCTCTCTCTCTCTCTCTCTGGATGCTACACGAGGATAGATCATAATACGAAGTAAAATCATAAATATATATTGTCATACAGTTTAAAGAATTTTTACAGCTACACAACCAAATTAATACAAAACCTCTTCTACAATTTTAGCGCTTTAAATTTTGTATTATCTAAGAAAGTAGGGACGTCTTATTTATTATCATCAACAGATTAACATCATTTATTATTGATCTTACTGCTTCAAATAATTATTGTCATGTGTTGCTCTCCAACACAATACAGAAAGTTATTACCATACTTTTAAATGTCAAATATATGTATGACGGTAAAGGATCATCAAGGCGTGAGTTTTCTTCTAATAATTAATTGTGTCTGATCTATATGAAAATACGCTTTGCTAGTGAATCGCACGCTTTAATTATTTCTATAGCTATTGAAAAAAACAACAACAATCTAACTTGCTCAGAAATAAAATGTCATGTTCGTACAGAAGACTATCATAATACCAACGTAAGCTGTTTAAAGCCGATTTTCAGATTACTCTTAATTTGCAGGATAAATGATGATTAAATCTGCAAAAATGATAATTCTTTGCCTTCAACTTCACCTGTGATTCGAAGCATTCATTCAATAACATGCACTACGAAATTCCTGACGACAACCCCTGATGGCATGCCACGCCATTCATCACGCCTCAGCCAACTTTGTGTGTCGTTTATGTTATTAGAGTATCAGGACAAAAAAATGCTGAGTTAACTTTTTCTTTACTTCAAGATATATGATGAACTAATTCTTTGAAATTGTATATGATCCAATCGCTTTAATCGATGTAAATGTCTGGATATAATCAGATTTCTTCGTAACTACAACTACATGATAATAATAATATTGATAATATTGTAATAATAATAATAATAATAATAATAATAATAATAATAATAATAATAATATTACTATTATTATTATTATTCTTATTATTATTATTATTATTATTATTATTATTACTATTATCATCATCATCATAAAAACAATGTTTCCAATTGAAATCTCCAAAGAATACAGAAGGCAATGTATATCAAAAAAAACGGCATCAAACATGAGCTCTTGATATTTAATTGCAAACCCGTCCTAGGAATTAAAGTATAACATGGTCCATTGAACTATAACATGGTTCAATAAAGTCAAACATGGTCCAATGTCCAATGAGGTATAGTCCATCAAAGGAAATTAATTAACTTTTGAACTTTGTGAGAAATAGAATTATAAAATTAACAACAGACTCTAGAAGTTGATTCGGTGTTTCTATATTAACTAATTGTAACACCATTGAACTTGAGACCAGACACAAAATGCTAAACAATATAATATAATGAAATATAATATAATATAATATAATATAATATAATATAATATAATATAATATAATATAATATAATATAATATAATATAATGTACTGTACTGTAATGTAATGTAATATAATATAGTATAATATAAAGTAATATAATATAATATAATATAATATAATATAATATAATATAATATAATATAATATAATATAATATAATATCTTTCATCTAAACATTTTAGAATGACCTTTAACCTGTTGCAAAACCTGAAATCGCTGGAATAGTCTTTCTGATTTTTTAATCCAAATTTTTAAGCTCATTACAGTATTAGCCATGTGTCAACAACAAATAAAATAATTAGGATAGAACACGAGGCAGAGATCGCATGATATTTTTTTATGCAACATAAAGATCTAACTTGTTTCTTCAGTAGGTGCGAAATCCATAAAGCGGGAATGTCCTTGAACCATTTTTTTTTTGCCAATCCTAAAGTAAGGTGTTTGTTTTTTTCTGTTTCTTCTGTTTCTGTTGAAAGCATAACAAGACGACATTCATTAAAGATGATTTCAGGTGTGATCAAGAATGGTATCCGACGTTGCATCTAAAAATGTATTAATTCAAACAGCCTGAAAACGGAAAAAGAAAATTCATCTCCAATAATTACACACCAATGAGTCCTCCATTATTTAAAGTGTAAACATTATGCATTCACGTTATCCTTTAATGGTCAAGGCGCACGTAATGTCAAAACCGCCGCTTTGTTGTCGCAGTGTTTCTTTTTGCAGTGTGTGTGCAGATTCCAATTTTCAATCTATTCCCAATGATCTTCTATTTCGGCCTTTGTTAAAATATTTTTATTTTTTTGTTTTATTCATTTTTTAAGAAAGTTATCTGTTAGTAATTAGGCAAAAATGACGACTGTCAACCTACAACTCAGACTACAGTATCACGTCATTTTTTAAAGATTTACCTCTAATACGTTCATACAAACTACTAGCCAATTTTCACAAGGGGGACGGTGTATGTGCGAAAATTTACATTAAGGAAGGGTATTGTTGACCATGGTAGTTATTTTTGGAAATCTCCAAATTTATTCCAAATTCCCTCAAGATTTGAAATATGATTTTTAATCACATATTTTGGAAACGTAAATTTGCAGTGTGACAGAAACACCCTCGGTCTATAAGACACATAATCTACATTACCTAAAATAATCGTTATGTATCTTCCGATCAGCTTATTTTAGTTACAACACGTTGTTGTCAAAAAGAGGTAACATTTTTAGGTCATAATATAAGTGAAGCTGGAGTGGCACAAGTACAGCTAAAATTACAGCGGTAAGAGACTGGCCAACCCCCCAAAATATAAAGGAAGCTAGAAGCTTCATTTCTTACAGATTATATGTGTATCAGTTTGCTACTTTGGCCAAACCTATACAATGTAGGTGTTCCTATGGAAAGAATGGATATTGACTTTACAGGTCCACTTCCCAAGACCAAACAAGGAAATAAATACATCATGGTCATAGGTGACTATTTTACAAACGGGACAGAGGCATACTCAGTAGAAAATATTGATGCTAAAACTACGGCAAAAGAATTGATTGATAATTTTTTCACAAGATGTGGTGTATATCTCTTCTTGTTCACACAGATCAGGGAAAAAACTTTGAGTCAGAACTTTTCAAAGAGATTTGAATAATATTAGGGATTGAGAAAACAAGAACTTCTATTGCCAGACCCCAAAGTGATGGCATGACAGAGAAAGCTAACAGAAACATTTATAACATGCTTTCAGCATGTGTGTCCTCACATCAAGATAACTGGGGTGAAATCTTACCTTTGGTCACGATGGCGTGCAGATCAGTAAGTACATGAATGGAATAACTCCCAGCATGATGACATTTGGTAGAGAAATAGTTCTTCCCATTGACATGGTACTCGGAAAACCTGAAATAAATGAGAATGATAATGAACAAAGATACCAGAGTATGCAAATAATCTTGAATTTAAAATTAAAAACTTACACGAGTTTGCAAAAAAAAGATTTAATTTGGCTAGTAAATGTGTGAAAAGAAACTATGACACAAAAATAAATTCTAATAAATATAAAGAAGGTGATGATTTTTGGTATTACAATCCAATCAGAACAATTGGGTTAAATGTAAAATTACAAAGACCATGGAAAGGTCCATATAAAATCCTGAAGAAAGTTAATGATGTATTGTATAGAATTAAAGGACGGCCTAAACGAAAACTGAAAGTGGTCCACCATGACAAATTAAGGCCATATGGAGGTGCAAACGTAGCTCAATGGTTTACCAAACTATCGTAAAAAAGAAGGGACTAGAACAATCACTTCTTACTTGAATATTCTTTAATTATGTTTTGCAAATATTTTTTCTTCTTTTTGTTTTCTAAACAGATAATATCCTACCAGTGTGGTATTTGCGAGGACTTGACCTTTCAGCTTAAGTCATCCTGTATAACGCATTTGAGAGAACAACATTCGAGAGTGGCATATAAATGAAGCAAATGTCTGAAAATATTTAGACGGAACAAAAATCCGCATAATTGCAGGGCCCAAAAAGAGGATGTTTATCTCTTTTCACATTCAACTGGGTTAAAGAGGGAGGAAGCAGAACTAGAGAGTTTCATGAAGAACGCAATAGAAAGGTTGGTAAAAGAATTCACCTCCCACAAGTCCTTCCTCACAAACAGTGCGAAAGAAAAAGAACATTACCTATGCCTGTTTTTTTCCAGGAAAGATTAGAAATAGCAATATTTCGCCCTCTAGGAAATCCATATCTACTATGTCCTCATCACCCTCTTCAAGTTCATTGGACTTTCTCATCTGAAAATGAAAAATATTTACGGGAAATTGTAGAAATAATAGAATTACAAAGAAAACAGCAACAACAACAGACTTAAGAAATTCCTTTCGAAGATCTAGAAGAACCCGATATATACCTCAAAGAACCATTAAAAATTTAACCAATACCAATAATAACAAAGTAGAAAAAGAGAAAATAGACGAGAAAGAAAAGGCATTGGGGAAGGTGGAAAAAATAAACTTGGAGAAGGAAAACGGAGAAATTATAGATCAAAAATTAGCAGAAAATAAAGAGGAAGGAAAAAAGAAAACGCTAGGGAAGAAAGAGAATCAAAAATTGGAAAAGGGCAAAACAATAAAAATGGGCAAGATTTAATATCAAATAAAGATAAAGATAAGTCACTACTAAGGGTAGAAATTGGGGAAGTGGACAAAGAGAATGGCAAATTAATAGAGAAAAACTAACATTCAACAAAGATAAAGAGAAAGAACCAGAGTGGAAATATCCCGATTATCTAAACAAGTTCATAATTTACTAAAACTAAGCCTGAGTGTTAAAAATATAACGTGGGCAAATTATGTTGTTTGAAATCTAAATTTGGGTTCCGAAATTGGTGTGTAGAAAATTCGTCTGCTTATAAGAACGTGTTGCTTAAAGTCTAAGTTCCAAATTATTCTTCAAAATACATATATACAATTTTCCTTTTTCAAAAATTACCTCTCATTTTTTCTGACTTAATCAATCTTTTCCTTAAATCTTTATTCTAGGGAGTAATCTTGACCAGTCCTTCCCTCTATCCTTTTTCCGTCTGCCTCCCCCCTCCCCATATTCCTACCCCTCTCTGTCTCCAGCTTGGAACAACGACGCTGTTTGGCACTTGTAAGCATTCTGGTAAACAAGGTATGGATCTTTAGGTATTGCAATCGATCGGACAATCTAAATCGACTTAGCACACGGAACATAACCTAACGACAGTAATACACACAATTCCGTATTTTAATTCTTCTAATTTTACGTAATATTAGACAACATGATCAGTCGTGACAAACATACCCGAATATGTTTCTCATCTTCGAATGTGTGTGCATCTCAAAATTGCAATGCTCGACTACAACAATGTCTTGTGACTAACATCAGCTGAACGGAAGATACCTGAAGTAGCGGCATAGCCCTACCCCCGCCTTCTAAGAATTGGTCCCCAATTCAGCGATTACAAGAAAGCAAGGTTTTGGGAATACGATATGTTCAGCTCGAAATACACGTTATTCAAATGTTCATTTTGCGAACAATGAGATTTCATTCAACATTTGTTAAATCGGGTTTTAAGTCTAATGATGTTTGATTTATATATTACATTACACAATGTTTTACAGCTTAACACTGAGCAAACAAAATACAATATGTGAAAACGCTGTTGAACATTCCGTGCCTTGTGCATGACAATAATCTCTCTCTCTCTCTCTCTCTCTCTCCAATTTCTGTATGACATATCCAAACACTGATTTTAAATGTTATAAGTTAATAGAACTTCGATTTGAATTTAACGTAAGTCTGGATGACATTCATCTTTATCTTCAATGTGCATTTACATTACATTTACATTACATTTACATTACATTTACATTTATGATAACAAATGGAAAATATGTGTTTATTAAACAATACACAATTATATATTGCGTATTATCACTTATAGGGTATTCTGCACATGTAGCTTCTTATTAAATACCTGTATCAACAACAATAATGAGATGCATTTATGTACAGATTTAGGGACACAGTTTGTGTTTATACTGAAACCATTCAATGTACAGATTTAGGGACACAGTCTGTGTTTATACTGAAACCATTCAATGCATGCTTTACACATATTATGGATACAATACTCATCCTTACCTTCATGAAAAATCTCAATAACACAAAAAATAAATATTGTCATTCTGCCAATATTATGCCTTAATAAATAAAAGTTCTATTTAAAGTTGCACTGATTCCAGAAGTTCGTTGTTCTTGAATCACTTGTATTCACTTGAAGTTACGCAATCCATGAATCCATTGCTGTCCTTCCGAGAAGTTATGAATGTCACTTTTAGGGGATTAATCCCAGAAGAGATCCTTGATGAATGTCCACACTAGACAGTTCAGAGAGAACTCCAAGACAGGAACCAGTCTCATGTATTCAACTGTTGTCATACGTAATTTTCATAGGCAATATCCCAGCTCAAGCATCTAATTCATTTTCATTATAATATATGTTTCGATGTCATCATTTTCCAAGCAATATTCATTTTTTACGTACAGAATAATAATAATGATAATAATAATAATAATAATAATAATAACAATAATAATGAGAACTTTGTATAGCGCCTAATCTTTAGAAGCTCTAAGCGCTTTACAACATTAGACAACACCTATAAGTTAATTAAAAACATATAATGATATGATTACATAAACAAACACCATGAAATTAGAAAACATTAAAAAAAACATGCTGAGAATATTTAAGGTAGGAAACATTATTAGGTCTTTAAGTTTGTTCTTGCAGTCGAAATAAGTGAGTTTTGAGAGCACTCTTGAATGGGATCACTGTGTCTTTGTGTCTAAGTTCAGTGGGCAATTCATTCCACGTTGCTGGGCCCTGGTATGCAAAAGAACGCTGTCCATATGACTTTGTTTTCATAGTGGGAATAATGAGTATACGATTGTCAGAAGAGGAGCGTAAGTGTCTTGCTGGTGTTTACACATGGGTGAGGTCGGATAGGTATGTTGGACTAGAGTCCGACAGTGAAACATAGCACAGAGAACAAATTTTGTGTTTGATTCTGGATCAAATGTATAGCCAGTATAGGGTACAGAGCAGAGGGGAGGTGTGCTCCGATCGTGGTACTCTAAGTATGATCCGAGCAGTGTGTTTTGAACTTTTTGAAGTTTCTGGAGTAGATATTGAGATGAACCAGACAGAACTGAGTTACAATAGTCCAGTCTTGAAAGTACTAATGAACACACAAGTGTTTTAGTGGCATCAACTGAAAGATATTTGCGAATTGAGCTGATGCGTCTCAGCTCAAGATATGCAGCCTTGCATATGTTCATGACATGTTGGTGCAATGTGAGAGTACTGTCCAGAGTAACATCTAGGTATCGTACTGATTGTGTGAATTTAATGTTGGCGTTGCTGATATTTATTGTTTGAGGTAAAGAATGTGAATGAGAAAGTCTTTATGTTGTGATCAGAATGGCCTCAGTTTTATCATCTTTCATCTGCAGCTTGTTACATGCCATCCATGATTTCACATCAGTAATGCACCTCTTTACACCTTGAATGATAGCATCAACTTCAGTTGGGTGGCTAGATTTGTATATATGGGTGTCATCAGCGTACAGTTGGTGAGACACTGGATGATGATCTATGATACCTGAGAGCGGCTGAGTGTACAGAATGAAGAGAACAGGTCCAAGAACAGACCCCTGTGGAACACCACAACATAGATCAACTGGGCTGGAGTGTATTCCATTTGCAAATACAATTTGTGTCCTGTTGACCAAGTAGGACTTGAACCACAGTAAGGCTGTATCATGAATGCCAAATACATGCTTGAGACGGTGAAGTAATATATCATGGTACATTGTGTCAAATGCTGCAGGTAAATCAAGGAGGGTGAGGACTGTAATCTTTCCGTTATCCAACGCAGAGAGAATGTCATTAAGTACTTTTAGAAGAGTAGTTTCAGTACTGTGGCAAGGGCGATATGCAGATTGTACATTGCTAAAAAGACCGTTTGAATTCAGATGAGATACAAGCTGGAATAGAACAACCTTTTCTAAGATTTGTTTTATATGAATGGGAGATCAGAAACTGGCGGTAGTTCTTTAAATCGTTATGGTCTAGTGTTGCTTTCTTCAGCATAGGCTTTACAATGGCAATTTTGAAAAATGATAGGAATTCCCCGGATGAGAGAGAGTATTAATAACATCAGTTAGTGAAGGCAATACTGGATCTAAGCACTCAAGCAACAGTGATGTTTGAATTGGATGAAGTTCACATGACTTTGGTGCATTCTTTATCAGGATTGTACGTACGAAATTGTTAGAGACAGGTTCAAATGCTGCTAATGGTTGCCGCTTAAATTCTGTATCCCAGCTGTATGGTGACGACGAGTCAATTGAAATTGTGGTGTCAAGCTTACCTCTAATGGTTTGAACTTTGTCACGGAAGAAATTTGCAAACATGTCTGGAAGGTCGACTGGAGAGAAGGTAGTTTGAAGTGGTGTAGATTTGTTCCTTGACATTAGTTTGTTAGTAATCTCGAAGAGCTCTTTGCAGCTGGAACTTTCCATGATCTTAGTAGTGTAGTGGGCTGATTTCGCTGCATGGACTATATTTGTGACATTCTGCTTAGCGGCTTCATAGATTTGCTTATGAACAGTGAGTATGGTGGAAAGACAAAGCCTCTCAGCTTTACGACGGTCTCTTTTAGCAGTGCGAAGCTGGTCCCTAACACTGCTATACCATGGAGAACACTTTTGAATTGATACTCTGCACTTGGTAGCTGGGGCATGTTTGTCAAGCAATGAACGCAGGCTGTTATCGAGTTGTTCTGCTGTAGGAGGTAAGCAAGTTGTTAGGTTGTTACATACATATATATATATATATATATATATATATATATATATATATATATATATATATATATATATATATATATATATATATATATATATATATATATATATATATATATATATATATATATATATATATAGTAATCTCAAGGTTATATATATCTCTCTGTGTGTGTGCGTGTGTGTCCTTTCGGGCTTTGCTATTGTATCAAAATATTTACTTTGCCTCATTAATACTGTTGTTGAATTATTTATTTTATTCTAATTTTGTCTAAGGAATTTTCCGAACATGTACATCAAAGCACAAAACATTTGTTAAAAATGACATATACAGTAGTGTAACAAAATAGCTCTGAAGCTCACAAAAAGATTCCACATATCAGTTAAGAGATACGCAATAAATGTCATGCCGAGGCATTCTACTATTCAAGGAAAGTGAACAAAATTCAAAAGAAACCATAAAGGTTGTCACTAAAATTATTTAGTTAGATATTAAATGTCGCTATAAGGAAGTAAAGTTTTATAATTTTAGTTAGAAATATTTATTTCCTGTGTTATCAAAAACCCAAGACATTTTTTATATTAATAAATGGTACCGTATTATATATATATATATATATATATATATATATATATATATATATATATATATATATATATATATATATATATATATATATATATATATATATATATATATATATATATATATATATATATATATATATATATATACTGTTAATAGTTCAGATAACTCTTTTCATGCCACTCCCATAAAACCCTCTGTAGTACCTGTAGTACACCTGTTAGTTATGTGTGTGTATAAAACATGGTTGACAGATTAGCAACTCTAAACTTATTAAAGAATCTTAAGCTGATCCTGCATTTTCACATTTTAAGGGAAGGATATTAGTAATGAGAAAGGGTATTAATAATGAGAAAGGGTATTAATAATGAGAAATGGTATTAATGATGAGAAAGGTTATTAATAATGAGAAAGGGTATTAATAATGAGAAAGGGTATTAATAATGAGAAACATTAATAGGATAAGTGATCATTAACGAAAATAAATCACCAAAACAACAAGAGTTCAAAAGAAATTTGGAAAGGCCAAATTGAGTTTGTTTTTTTTTATAAAAAAAAAATTATATCAAAGCTTTAACTATTGTTTTAGATTTTATATTATTCAATAAACCCAACAAATGTATTGCTTTCAATACATGAACGTGATCTTGACCTCTTAGAAATAAGAGCATTTGGAATAGGTCTGTCTTGATTCTGATGCCTATTTTACAATTTGTAGCAATCAGAAATAACGTGTCCTTTTATCTTGCAATAAGTACACGTAGTAATAGACAAGGATCTTGAATCAAGCTTCTCTGAAGTTTGATTTTTAGATGTTGTGCCATGTTTGAGTTTTAGAATGGGTTGTAATTGGTTGCAAAATCGACATGAGTTTGTCCAGCTTCTTTTCTGAATTTTTCCCGATAAACTTCAGGGACTAACTCCCAAACCCTTAAGATACATTCTTTGACCGTATCATAGTCATCACTTTGTTGAACTGACAGTGAATGGTAAATATCACTAGCATTACCGGTGAGTACACATTGTAATAACTGAGTCCAATGCTCCCTTGGCCATTTCAAATTTTCAGCAACTTCTTCAAAATAACCAAACTATTTGTCTACTTCTTTTTGTCTGAAAGGGGGCACTACTCTAATATTCTTTGTAAGATCAAAACATTTGAATTTGAAGTATGAATGTGATTTTCACTTGCCAATTCCATTTCTTTCATTCTACATTGATATTCCCTCTCTTACTTCTCTTTCTCCAACTGTAAATGTATTTGCTCTTTCTGTAACTGTATTTGTTATTTCTGTAACTGCATTTGTCTTTCTTTCTCTTTTTCTTCCTTATCTACCTTCATTTGCATGTTTTTGTTTCTCTCTTTTTATTTGTTCTTTTTGTAATAACATTTGTTCTTTTTCTTTCTCCAATTTCATTTGTTCTTTCTCTTTCTCCAATTTCATTTGTTCTTTCTCTTTCTCCAATCACATCTGTATTTGCATCGTTTTTCTTCTTTATCTTTCTGAAGTTCCAGCTTCCTCAACTCCAATTCCATGTTGTATTTTAATTGTAATTCCTTTACATTTATGCCAGAGTATGATACAGATTTACTGATCGAAACCAAAGCACTTTTATCCAAAACATTATTTTCTACCAAGTACTGAACCAAAATGTTTCCTATTTCCTGTTTCGTTAAATAAGCCTTTACCTCAGAATGGTCGTATTTTCTATCAACTTGAATCAGTTCGTCTTTTTTGTAAAGATTCAATTGCTCCTGGGTAGCATTTGAAAGAAAGATTTCCACTTTGATGAAATGTTTTAAAAAGCTTGCCGATTTCACTCAATATTTCAAAAACATGGGGAATTCAATTTTTTTTTAAAAAAAATCTGAAATATTCCAGCTAACATTCAAACTTATCCTTAAGACGAGCTAATAATTCTTATGTTACGTGTTTAGGCTCGAATACACAGTAACATAAGAAAGAGAGAAAACAACAAGCTTTGAAGAAATACAATAATTTATTTCCCTGGAAAAATTCTGGAAAAATGAAAAAATATAAACTTACGGGTTTTAAGAATCAAATCCAAAAATAATCCGAGAATAATCCACGAATACAAATTTTAGTAGTCCTAATAACAAAACGTTCTAATGATTTCAAGTTCGAGTCCCGACGAAGAATCCAAGATGGAAGATGATGATGTATGCTGTAATCTGTAGTGTTGAATTATACATATCACTCCGGTTTTGAATATCTGAATCCATTTTTATAAAATCTGTCCTTGTTCAACAATTTCATATGAGCACGCATATTTTACAGAGAAAAAAAAGAATTAATCCTTTTGAATCTAAGTAATTTGAAATAACTTCAAACAGCGCAACATACAAGTTCCAGTGTAAGAGCCCAACTACTACTGAGAATCTCTCTCCAAAACAAAGGTTATATCGTATTCTTAAACGCAAAAAGGTGTCATGTGATCATGTTCCAGAACCTCGTCGAAATTATTTACTTGTTAAAATACACGTACAGCAAGTGAGGCCCTGGCGAAAACCAATCATTTTACTCTAAGAAATACAATTTAATATTTTTTTTTACATTTTAAACACGTAGTCCAATCATGACCTCGACAACAGCCAATCATTTCAAAATAAAAATAGAACTTATTACCGTGGTTGCTACTAATTTTTAATCACGGTAAGGATCTAGGTCAACACCTGGTGTTTGCAAAACGAACAGTCAAGGTCAAACTAATTCTGTAAAAGGTATTATCTCTAGTGAATAAATTTAATATACATAACATCAAATGCTGTTAACGTCAAGTATATGTTCTATATTTGTAATAAAATGTGAGCTGGTTAAGTATAAATAATATGAAATTGAAAGCAATCAAAAAGGAGCAATGCATCTTCCTGTTGGCGTCAATTCATAACTCTAAAAACCAACTCACAAGAATTATAAACCAATTACTTACACACGCATTGTTTGCATTCAGTTCGTTTGCGATGCCCCGAGCAAACTCGCAAGACACGCGTGTCTAGCACTAAAGCCCACGAACGAAAACCAACGGTATTATCAGAGGAAGTTGATAAAACCATTTTCCACAGAACAAATATTTGTCGTATCTGCGGCACAAAGATCAATTAGAATAAAGGCCACGATCACATAATAGCTAGACTTGAATGTCGAGCTCATAGGGAATATAATTTCAATTTGAAATCTTTAAAATTTATAAACTTTTCATTCAACTATCATCAGGTTGTTTACTATGTAATAAAGGGATATTCTAATTGTAACGTCGCCCTCTGAGAAAGAGGGGTGGTTAATTGGGTTTGGCTGCGTTATCCAGGGGATGACCTCCCTCGATCTTATAGCCCGGCGGGAGTGAAAGAATAATGGAATTTCAACAGAGAATTGAGCGAGAATACTGGGGAGAAACAAAACAATACGAGTCCCCTTTGACAAGAATATAACAAATTTAATCAGAACAAATTAAAACGGTAATTCAAATTTAAGTTAGATTATATAAGTAGAATTTAACATGTGTGTCCAATTTGGATTTATTACATCATCATAACGAGAGGTGAAGAGAGCGCAATGTCCACGATTAATTGGTTCACCTTCATTCGCTTTGATCGTATATCAACGTCTCCTAGTTCATCCTTCCTGAACTCTGGGTTCTGCCCCTTCATGGACATCCTGGTGCTTTTATTCTGACCTCATCCTTCTTCCTTTCTTTTCTTTCCCCGTACTCCTGTCTTCGGTCTGTCTCGTCCTTCTCTCCGAAATCTGTTCCTTAAAGGACAAATTTACCCTATAATACTGTATACTTTATATAGACATATATACAATTCACTTAATAGTTATTCAGAGCTTGTGGCTATCCACAAACTGCGTAAATTCTGACTTCGTACGGTAGGACATTAACCTCGGTTTCCAGCGGCAAGTCTTAAAATACCACGTGAACATCTACCAAATTTTACCGTATTATTTTACATATGCTACTACATGTTTGATTACTATTGCATGAAATTTAAAAGAAATGTAACTCACGGCATTCCTTAACTACAAGATTATCCAAGCGTTACAAAATCAGATATAGTTAGGTAATTATCGTTAACTCACGATGATCTGTATCATCCTAACAATAAATGAAGTTATTTCATATAACCATATGAAATCCTACACATATGAACATTTGGATCGCATGCAATCAATTCTACCAACGAACTAATAACTCTATAATTAAAAAGGTAAATTGCATAGCAATTATATCATCAACACTTCCCATGATATTGAATAAAATAAATTGCATAATAACTCTAGCATCAACACTCTCCATGAAATTGAATAAAGTAAGTTGCATAACAACTCTAACATCAACACATTTCCATGAATTGAATAAACGATACATAATATGGAAACCTAGTCATAGCAAACACATTTGCATAAAACAAGCAATCAAATAATAGAATATTACGTAAAACTAAAATTGCGTACCTAGTCGCTGTATTTTCTCCGGACTTGTGCGTCCTAGCACTAAACATGCCTTTCCTTTTACACGACGACCAACTGGTCCCTTTCTTGTTTCACGAGGAAAGCACTAATCTGAGGCTTCCACGGTGTCGAAACAAAGTTTCCTCTTCTAGGAAGTTTCCAGACTAAAGAATTTACACTAGGGTCGTCACTTTAAAGTCAGATTGCTCTAAAGTGTACGCCCTAATTTATTCTACCCAATCGTAGGCAAGGGTCCCTAATCTTTCCCAAAGAAACAATTTCTTTCATCAGATTTAGACAGCTCAGAATCTGTGTACGACAGTGCGTGACAATTTTCCCTTTGAAAATATGATAAGTGGACATAGGTTCCTACCAAGCGGTTAGGGTTGGTAACTCAATGTTTTCTTCTAAAGACCGTTTTAAGATACCCCGGTCAATTTCACCGGGTCGGAAATATCGTTCCTTTGAAGTTTACACTGACATGGTGGGGGGGGGGGGAGATGAACGACGAAAGTTCAGAGTGACCCTTCACAAAGACTTTTCTGGCTTAACTGCGATAACTTTAATTGCTAAATGCATTCAACTTTAAACTTTCAGTACTTCAAAATTCTACACTTCAACTTTAAACTTTCAGTACTTCAAAATTCTACACTTCACATTAATGTTTTGCGATATGTTTGAAGAGTTTAGAAATGTTTGCAGGAATATTACAAAATATACCAGGAGGACATTTTTAGAAGTTGACCAACTAGTTAACACTACTATTTTAATGCCTAGCACAGGAATAACTAACACCTAACATGAAAGATCTATCAAACATCAGACACTATTCATTAAAGAAACAAGCAAAGAGAACCAATCATCAGTACTAATATTATTTGTGCGTTGAGAAATAAACAGAAACACGTTATACAACACGTTATACACTGCAAAAATGCAAATTGTATATATAATTGCCTGTAAGACTGAAACAAATACACAGAGTTGTTTTGGTTGGTCAGCAACCATGGTTAACATCATACCTTGAACTCGATACAACGTTGAGACAAAAAGTCACTAAAGATTTTGAAAAGTGCATCGATAAACAGAACAGAAGCATCAGATGAAATTAAACTGTTTAACTATATCAAAGAAGTTTTCAAAGTGACTGAAAGAGCTGCCATTTTTCTAGAAGAACAATAATAGATGAAGACTTGATTTTAGTGAGGATGAAAAACAGAACGATAAAAGTGAAATATATGTAAGGTACTCTGCTATCTAGAATTACAGAAGTGACGATGTAAGACGTTTATTGGAACAAATTTTGTGTAACAATTAGTATAATGCAAAATTCAAACTATTATTAATAATTATATATACAGATTAATTGTATAATGATGTCCAAACTCAGAACTTTTACACCGATTTGAAAGAGAACATCAAGTTTTTTATACCAATTATTACACGAAGGACAAGGTGTTTAATATGTCACAAAAGCTATTGCTTCACTCTGAAGGATGAGATAAACATTACATAGATTAAAGAGCTTTGTGGGCTGAAATCAAAACTCTTTCATTTAACACTGGTCACAGTTGAAGTTAAAAAAAAAAGGACTAAAGCAAAAGATGACCCTGAAACAACAAGTGAAACAGTGTAATTTCAGTTTACATTAAAAGCAAGGACAAAAGATTATTCACGGCCTTTCTCTGCAAATATCGCAAATCGTGTTCTTAAAATGAGGCCGAGGGAAATTACTTTAAAACTGGTTAGTATATTGATAGATATCTACTCAGTACTGATTGGCTACAAATTGCACAGGAAAAGGCCTGAATCTGAACGAATCGCATCTATCGTTTTACTAACATGCATGTAAGATTCTCGGGTTAACCTTGCGAGACAAGATGAATAAAGTACAATATTTCGAAGACGAATTAGAGTGCAGCAGGTAACAAAGGGAACTAAATAAAGACAAACGAGACATTCAACACAATAGCAAAGGTTAACAAGGCAAATAACAACTGAAGGCATTTAAAACTCGTTTAGCACGTAAAACATATAGAGTAACAAAAAATTCGCACAATAGTTACAACACTCTATAGATTCAAATAACAAAGTCTCGTGCAGTGCGTAAAACAATATATAGTCAAATAACAAAAACTCGTACAGTACGTAAGACAATATATAGAGTCAAATAACAAAACTCGTACGGTACGCAAAACAATAAATATTCACATAGCAAAAACTCGTACAGTACGTAAAACAACATATAGTCAAATTACAAAACTCGTACTAAAACTAAACAGATGGCACCAAATCACCTTTAGGCATATTAAAGATTGACCTCTGTTTAAGAATATGTCCTTCATAACATTTTTTTATACAAAAGACCGTGTATGTTTTGATCATTTAGTTCAGTCTTTTAGATATTTCATATTATTGGCACACAAGAACATTCGTTCGCAAACTATGTGAAAAATCAAGCTTTAAACGGTAGAACTTTTTAATATTATTCGGTTTTTAAATTTAAGAAAATGCCATAGTGTTCCAAAATGTCCATGATATATTCCACTCGAGAGCCTTGGATATTCTAGGCTGATTATTATGCATATCATTTGTGTTAACGTAGTAAGTAACAGCATGAAATAATTGAAACTTTGTAAATAAAATTATCTTCATCAATTTTATAAATTGCTTGCATTCATATATATTTAGACGTAGAATCTAATGCTATTTCGCGATACCATTTTGAAACCAACAATAATTACAGCTGTGTTTAGCCAACAAAAGAAGGTAAATACGTCTTTGTGGTACAGTATACTATTGTAACTCTACTAGTTCTTTCAAAAGATCGTTTGATATTGAAGCAGTCTGTCAAACACTGTTCCAGCAAAGGTGACTCGATTTTTTGATATATTCAAATAATACATGCAGAATCATTTCCCTTTCACATTGACTTTGCTTTCTGCATTCAATAATACATGCAAAATTTGCTTTTGATTTGATTGTCTACAACTACATTCATCATTGTCCAAAATAATATCTTAATTTGAGTAAATATACAGCAATGGTTAAAATTTATACCGTTATGCCTCAAATATATACGAGTTGGACGGTATTTTGAAGAGCCAACAGCAGCAAGAAGACGATGCTGATGACGATGACGACGATGAAAAAATGATGACAATGATGACGACAATATTGTTTTTGATGCTGCTGCTGCTGATGACGACGACAATGATGTAGATGAGTGTTTGAAAATCATGCATGTTTTTTATTATAGATTACTGTTGTTTAGGTAATGAATTTAACTTACAATGGCCGTACAAGCATAGTATGTATGTATGTATGTATGTATGTATGTATGTATGTATGTATGTATTGTATGTATGTATGTATGTATGTATGCAACATAAGGTGTTCCTTCACCGTATCACATTACTTGATCATAAGCGTCCACTTTAATTGCCTGACTTGCAAGGTATTAATTACACTTGCATTTAATAATTAAAGCTAAACTAATCAACTTATATAAAATTCAAGTTATGCTATCAGTCACCTCCGAAATACTAACTAATCATCGTTTCGTGTAACGGGCAAGTTAGTGTCTTATTTTAATGAATTAAAATTAGAACTCAAATAATCAAAATATATACATCTATGGTGGCAGTATTATTGAGAAGAAGAAAGACCTTAAATGTATGTTGTATTGTTTATAACTCTTCATTCTTGTTAATAAAGGTGGACGATAGCTTCATGTAAACCTTTTCAACAGACGCCGTAGATGTAGCTCTAACGATTTCGGAAGAAATCCTTTTGTGTTTGAGACCTGTCACATGCATGTTTTTTTAGAACTAATTGAGTGCATCTGTCAGTTCCACATAAGACACAAAAGTGGTGCCAGAGTCATGAAAATGATTAAGCTTGTGAATGATGACATGGAACTCACGAACAGATATATCATGGTGGTGGACATTAGCACTTTAAGAAGAAAATAGAAACGCCGACCAGTCTAACTGATTGTTGCATTGAAAATTTCCCCCACCCCCAAGTATCAGATCGAATAAAACAAACCAATTTCCAGCAATTTCACTGAAATGTAAGACCCCTAGCTATCTTAAAGCAAAAGCAAATACACACGGTAAGACTCTTCGTGCGGTTTATCATTATACCGCCTTTAACTGAGCCAAGTTTACACATAATAACTTTATAAAAGGAAACTCAATACTGACAAACTGATGTTTATGTGTGAAAAATGTATTTCTTATGGATCTAGACAACATCACGCCTCGTAGAGGTTCGTGACACAAATGATCACAACTAACAAATGTAAGCTAGATTCTGCCCAACAATAATGAGCCAACTACGTTACACTGCATGCAGATTAAAGCAACACTGCAGTTGTTTATCGTCTCAATGCCAGTTGCAAAATCTTAATTTTTAAACAATAAAATAAAAATAGTTTCATAGATAAACATATTGGACTTTCCAAAAATCAGAATTGAATCAATTCCGTGATGGGTCTTTGATTAAAACAATTTATAGATTAACTGTCGAAAAATGTTAATCGTCTCGGTTCTTGCTTAAGACTCGAAAGATGCTTGGCAAAGTTGATGAATTTTCATTTCATAAATGTCGCAAATAAAAATAATGTAGAAACACCTGCTTCTTATTAGTGCCTTTCTGCTTATCAAAGTGTCTTATTGGCTTTCTGTACATTATTACATTAAACAAAATTTACCTATTATCTGCTAAGATTATCAATCTTGCAAAGGATATGAGTAAATACGTTTTACAAAGCAAAGGACGATTCAGCGATGGAAAAACGCTCTGAGGTCAGAACCTGTGCATAGATATATGATATGCCACGATGATACATTCTAGAATGTCTTCAAATGAGTTCTCAATAATCTCAGAGTAGTGTTTGCTTGAATTCCCTTCACGCTGTACAACTATATATGATTTAAAAAAAACGTAAACTATGTTATATGCTACAAACATAACATCGCTTTAAATGTGGCGTATTAAAAACGTATAAGATTCGTCATTTCCGATCATTCGGAACAAACCACATATGTCGTTCTGTGTATATTTTATTAAATTCACGTTTTGCTGACTTGATTCTGGGACTTTGATGAATACAACATTTTATCTTTATGAAATATTTTGTTTACACTTGCATCTGTTTCTTAAACGTTATGTCGATAATGGTGCATGATTCCTAGTAATCAAGCTGATAAAAGATGTAAAAGTTCAAGTTGTTTTTCTGTTGTATCGCAACTAACACATTTAGGAACACGACGTCCTTGGGAGTTGTTATGTATATTTGATTTACATTGTTTCTTACTTGTTTTTCATTTTATTGTTTTGTTTCATTATGTGCTATTGTAATGTAACATTTTATGTTTGACTTAACCTTGTCCAAAATCAAGTTCATTTTCTACTTGACCTGAATCGTTGATTTGTTTATTCTGTAAACAACTAGTACATACCGAAAACATTATATATATGTATGGGTTTAATATTAAGATCATTATTAATAGAAGTAAACATATTTATTTGGGTCTAGATTTTGGTTATTAGAATTCCCCTATAAATATACATGGTATACCTGATATATTCCACATCCTATATTATTATTTAGTATCAGACCTTCTAGTTATATCTAAGATTTTATTTTGTTAACATCAAAAAGTTTCTACAAGGTTATTTTCCATTAGGTATTTTTTTATATAGAAAACGATAATTGTGACCTGAGGTCAAGTAGATGATTTTATAATCTTGTTCCTGGAAAAAAAGTATTAATTCTTGCCTTAAGCGATAAGCAGAATCAATTGTATTATTGTTGTGTCCAAACAATAATTTGTGCTGGAATTTATTTATTCAAATTATTTAATTCAAGTGATTCCTCTCTGGAAATATAAAGTGCTCTTATAAAATAACATTCTTCGAAATACACTTGAATTTATTCTGAAATTTCAAAAAAGGATTTAATACATTGAGTGTATTATTATGATCCATCAAAAGACTGTTGGCACATCAGCATTATACGGGCCACAACAGGCATATCAACACCTTCAGCGTTGGATTTAATTTGGATTTTCACTCAAGTTTATTAGAACTTTGATTATTAGGACTTGTGTCTGTAATTCTAGATTTATTTGGAACTTAATTCGCAATACCGTAAGTTCTCTTTTTTTACATTTTCACTTTGCATTTTAGGAAAATAAATTATTTGTTGAATTTTACAAAGCTTGTTGCTTCTCAGTCTGTTCTATTACTTGTTTTAAGATCATCGATTCGTACTAGGAGTATTCTTATGTTCAGTGACAGTCCCGCCCCACCTAATCTTATGTGTATAATTCTGATTGGCCGTCTTATCGACACGATCTCGGGTTCTTAAAATAATATCAACCAGAATATATCGCAGCTTTTACCAAATAACATTTGTAACTTAGTACCGAATTGCAGACCATCGCCGTATACAATAAGTGATTAGTCACAGATAAATAATTATAGAGTAAGATTCCGATTAAGATTAGTCTCAGATGTACTAATACCTAGTTTAAGCTGACACTGTTGGTAAATGACATCCAGTCTCAGATGTACGATTGCCTGATTAGGTTGACACTGCTGGTAATTAACAGCCAGTCCTAGATATACTAATGCCCAGTTTAAGTTCGCACTGCTGGTAATTGACAACCAGTCTTAGATGTACTAATGCCCAGTTTAAGTTGACACTGCTGGTAATTGATCACCAGTCTCAGATGTATGAATGCCAAGTTTAAGTTGACACTGCTGGTAATTAGCAACCAGTCTTAGATGTACGAATGCCTAGATTAGGTTGACACTGCTGATGTAATTGACTACCAGTCTTAGATGTACGAACGCCCAGTTCAAGTAAATAATGCTGAATTAATTGATAATCAGTCTTTATTATTAAAAACGGTTTAAAAATCAATTTTGAATCTTGCAAACATAATTACATATATGATCACATGTTTGACAGGTGTCTCGTGGTGAATAAATGGGCTGTTGTGAAATATACTAGGGGACAAATCCAACTTTTGGAAACATTTTGGATTCAAACAAAAGTGTCATTTTTAGTTGTTTGTCTGTGTATGTTGATGTGTTAAGTTCATATATTCGTTTGTAAAACTGGGAATCATCCTACGATTTTCAGGAGCACAATTGTTTTCTTTCTGTCAGCTATGATGTAAGCATAATTACCCCCACGTTTGTTATCCTTTTTAAGTTACAACTAATACAACGGTTAACATATACATAATTAACTCGTTTTCTATAAGGTAATGACAGTGTACATTTTTTTAGGGGAAGGGCAAGACTTTTTAGCTAAAATATTTTATTTTATTTTATCTCAATAAAAAAAAGTTCAAACAGTAAAACTGACATAATATGGCATCATTTTGCTATAAATCAGCAAAATATATATTTCCAGATATTGACAGACTAAAATATACATTTTTTTGCGTCCCTGATATAATTGCGGTATACCGCTGTACGGATGGCGGTATGCTCAGAAGTACCGCGGTATACAAATATTTTTGTGGTATCAAACCCGACTGCTGATGTTATTGACAACCAGTCTTAGATGTTCGGATGCTCAGCCTAAGTTGACACTGCTAGTGTAATTGACCATCAGTCTTAGGTCTCACTGGACAGTTTATCTGGTGAATTTTCATCCGACAATGACCTATTGCAGAAAAATGAGAATAACTTTACACTGAAGATACAAATAAAAACAAACTAATGATTTTTGTAGAAAGCATACATGTTGAGACTTTGACTGCGGCAATCAAGTTAATTCCTGATGCAACTGGTGGCTTTTATACTGAACCAACACTGCCAACAACCCCTAATTTGTACCTTCATTTTTGACAGCAAAGAGCTATTTTGCATATTTTCCTGTGACAAGGCAGCTAAAAGAATCAGTATGTGCCTTATGCATGAATAAAGTTCACTAGTACTATAACAAATTAGCATACTTTTCATCACCCCTCAACCATCTCGATTTTTTAGATATTTACCTCTGTAGCAGACGCGCGTAAAAATGTTAGCCATGTCTGCTGCTCATTTGCAGCCCAAGTTACGCACTTGATCTCCAATGCTCGTCTAACTGTGACAGGCAGTCACCAACAAGCCAACCAATTTCCAAGCCTAACTCAAAGTAAATCTAAAAGACATTACAGATTTAGCTTCTGTATGAATTTGTAAACGCTAGGCTTGTAATAATTAGATCCGTGCCTTCTACCTTAAAACCTAGGGAGTGTCAAAATACGAAATTATTTAGTGAGACCTTAGATGTACGAATGCCCAGTTCAAGTAAATACTGCAGATTTAGTTGATAACCAGTCTTTGATCTACTAATGTCCGCTTTTATGTAATACTGCTGGTGTAATTGACAACCCGGTCGCAGATGTACGACTGCCCGGTTTAATTTAATAGTGTTTGTGTATATAGTCAAATCATCAAATTTATGCAACCAGTATTGGTAGTCATGCTGGAAGGAAAGGTGTCATAATGTGCTTCTTCCGCCACGTGGAACATAATCGCATGCAATGAAATGTTTAGTCATGTAGCCAACACGCATGTAATGCGAATACATCTATCACGTGTTTTATTCTGCTGTCGTTTGCTTCAAGAAAACAAATGTAAAATCGGTGGGTGATACTAGTGAGGCAGAGAATGGAGGGGAGGAATAATATTAGTGATGTTGTTGCTGTCACTATTATTATTATTATTATTATTGTGGTGGTTGTTGTTGTGATGGTGGTATGACGCTGTGAATCACTGTACATTTATTTTATTTAGTAAGGAATAAGCCACTTTATAATTAGATAAAAGAAACTAAAACAAATTCGGAAAACACTTATAAAGGCCGTCTAGGCACTTTTTTTTCAATTTTAACTTCTCAATAAATTTAACATTGTGAGCAGCTGCCAAGGCAATCACCAACTGACTTGTCCGAAAGTTGAGTAGAAAAATGCGAATTGTTACATTTTTATGAGTCATTAGCATTTAATCCCATCTCCTTAATTAAATTTTTATAATAAAATAATTATAAGTAAAGCCGAATCATTTTGAAATGCTGCTTTTTCATTTAGATCTAACAATTTTATGTTTTTACCATTATTTTGCAATAAAAAAAAACTGACTACGCAGCCAGGAAGGTGAGTTTGAGTATGAAATCCGGGTCAATAAATCTATGACATTCTTGGGTTTTATCTGCCGGATTCGGACGGATAAAACGGATTGTGTAGACAATAACTTTTGTTAATTGAAAATTAAGCCAGCAGATTCCAGTAAATAATCGGAGATACTTAATTTACAACAGACCTGAGTTTACCAGACAAGTCTTAAAATAAACCTACAGTTCAGACACTTGATAAGTCAATGTCAAGTCATACCTAACTTTCAGCTATTCAGATCGCTGGTGTCAGCTATTCAGAGCCTGGTTTCAGCTATTCAGATCCTCGTTTCAGCACTTAACCCTAACCCTAACCCTAACCCTACTAGACTTAAGTTTTGATAGCGAAATTCTAGTCAGTATTCTTAATCGCATTTTGTATTAAAAAAATTTGTTTCTCGATTAATGTATAAGATATTAGAATAAGCAAGTCTTAATCGTATTTTACAAGACTTGTAAAATGCCGATCAAACGGTTTGTGACTTGACTGGTCATTTTTAAGCCAGACCTAAATTTCAGCCAATCAAATCTTTGGTGCAAAGTGCCAATCAAAAGGCTGGAAAATAAAACCTAATACAAACAACACATTTGCATTTTAGAAAAACGAGTTTAGAAGACAAAAAAAAAATATGAAGGTGGGACGGGTGGGCGAGTAAACAAATAGGCAATGTCTGTAAGACAGAAATTAGTGCAGGGCGAGGTTCCTCCATTTTAAGCATTTCCAGGGCATAATTTCAATTATCTGTCAAGAAAACTTTCTATAGGAAACGTTCCGGTTGTTTCGCGCCCCAACCGCACCCTCCATTTCGTCTCTGTGTTTCTCTCAATGCTCTATAATGCAATTGAAATTTTATATCATTTCAAAACAGCCATATTAAAAATCTTAAAGAGCCATTTTAATGGAAATTATTTTATGAGAATGATTATAAAACAAAGCGTATAAAGGTAACAATTTAAAAAAAAGACTTATAAAGCTGTATCATTGCCTTTACCAAAAATTGGGTGGGGTGGGGTGGGGGTAATTTTGCACAGTCAATATCCATCCGTTGCAGTGTGCGATGATACGTTGATAAAAGCGTGAGAAGACCCTTTTCAATTCATGTAGAAACTGGATCAAGAATGCAGACATAACATTAAGTTCTCTAACGAAAGTAGACATCTCGTATCAAGTTCCACAAAGGTAAGAATTGGATTTCACCGGTTCATTGCTTTTCTTTATATATTCGATCAATCATAAGATTTAATGCCACAGTTTGTCTTTTAGCAAATTCAGCTCAAAGAGCTGATGTGTTCAAATGCTCGAAACCTCAAATGTATATTATATCAAATGTGACTTTATTTCATTAGAATCTACTGGGCCGCTTCGTCATATTTAACAAACGGTTTCAGAGACGACAACGGAAAAGTAACTGATGGTTCGAATCACATTTGAAGATATTTGAAACTAGATACGTTAAACAGAGATGTCCAGTTTCAGTGGACCACCTATATATGTCGTCTGCATTCGTGATATATCTTGTGTTTAATGACTAGTCTCACAGAGTGTCATCTACATTTGCGTAGCTCAATAAGAAACAGGGATTGGCGGCTTTATCTTTTATGACCTTGTTTCATGAGAAAACTATGAGTCGTTTTGTTCAAATTTTACACAACTTAATTTACGTCTGAAGGTTCAGTTAATTATCATCGTCTTTCAGTGAGCCCTAAATCTTATGGCCTAAAACCTTTCTTAGGTTCCGAATCTCACATTTATCACCAAGCCCAATTACAATAAAGCTGTGTGATCGTATTTAAATTGTAATTTAATAGAGAGTAACGGTAGAAGACATTTAATTTAGTCTGCACAGAAACGCATTTTCCCCAGGATGGATGGTAACTGATTTTAGTGTGATTAATTTCCAATTATTCCGCACGCAATGGTAGTGCGTTTCCTTTTCCGTTTTGTTCTAATTTGAAGAGTAAATGCCGATTATTGTGTCTCGCGTGCCTGTGGTATCAGATTCAAGATCGATGTTCCTGACTGAAAATTGCTATTTACAAACCGAAAGAGATACCTTGTTAAGAGCTTTACTGCCTTTTGACAAAATAATACAGATTTATATTGCAAATCCATTACAGGGTTGTATTCCCTTATAAGACTCGGTAATTTCTTCAGAACGAACTGCGCAGAAAAGATTTATATATGAAGAGGAACTGATGTCATTATTTCAACATCCACAATAATTGGTGCGAATTTATGACAAAATTAATCGAATGATGCACAACATATGCTACATCGGTGAACGTTGTTTAGTAATGATACTAAACTTAGTTATTACGACTCCCGCCGGGAAACTGAGACTTGATGCTAGAAGCTATCCTTGGCCCGGTGTGTGGCCAGAATTATGAGATAGATCAGAAACAGAAATGAGTCGTCATTGCGTGTGCACTTTTGCCATTACACTAATTACGCCCTTTTGAGGACTACAGCCCCCCCCCCCCATCATAAAAGCGTAACACTTACTTAAAAATTTAAGTACGGCTAATTTGTTTGAGAGCTGCTTCCTTTGTTACAGTTCGGAAGTTAATTAATGCTTGACAATGGCTTCGTCGTGAAGGCGAGTACGTCTACTGTCAATGAGACAGTGATTGTCGTAAAATGTTATTGACGAGTACTGCATGTGGTCTACATAAAACTTTACTTCATTCTGTGAATTCGCCTACACTTTGAGTTGGGGCGTGTAGATTAAACTCCATAACTTGTTTTAAAAAGATAATTTTGTGAAAAATATAAGTGATTGTAAACGGGGCCCAGAAACAGTTTGAGCAGAAAACTTAAACCCAAATTCACGAAAAAGTTTGATTATAAAACCTAACCCCAGAGTCAAAGCTGAACATTATAAACAATGGTCAGTTACTCGATTTCACTGAAATTTGGAATGCATCTAGATCTCACAGTTATCCAGTATTAATCACAATTTGGTGTGTGTCGAGTGAAACAGACAACAAGATTATCGCAAACTCTACACAAGGAAAAAAACAAAAGTTGCGTGCAAACATACATGATTTACCAAACAAAAACGCAAAGATTTAAAGTTATATTCCATGCTCCTCCGTCAAAAAACTTCAATCAACTCAAAATCTTACTTGAAAATAAACTGACCTTATTAAATTGACTGCACTTTTGAATTTCCGATAATAATTCAAAGTCTGAAAATGCACTTCTTACTCGCTATGTTGAGTAAACAAATTTATGACGGAGTGGCCATTAACTGTGTTGCATCTAACATATCATATATCTCCAAATATAAGTGTGGCATTTCTATCTCTCCTTCCTTTTCCCCATTGGCTTTAACGTCACTTTTAACACATTATTGACAATATCATGCTGAGGACAAGGGTGCTAAGCCCTTCCCTAGATATGTCATATATATATATATATATATATATATATATATATATATATATATATATATATATATATATATATATATATATATATATATATATATATATATATATATATATATATATATATATATATATATATATATATATATATATATATATATATATATATATATATATATATTCATTTCTTCCACGTCATTTTAAAAAGTTCGCTGCAACATCCAATAAAGTGTTTTCAAACGTATGAAAAGTGAAAATTCCCGGTTTCACTCGAAAGAGAAGTTAATAGTTAGAAACATTGAGAGAGGGTTGTGAAGACTTGATATTAATATATAAAAGTCATTTCCATGAGTTCTTCGCGAACCTTATCAGGTGATGGCGATAAAATGTCCATAAATAAATCGGACTCATCTTTGTACACTGAAAGGTTCATATTCCTTTGACATATTTACAGGCGCCACAGCAAATCATATTTACTTGCCTCAGAACTGACAGGATTAGCTTTGTTAGGATCACGAAGGTTAATTGATCATCGATATGCAGTGCCCTTACGGGGTCCATTTTCACCCTGCAGTTGACTAATATGGCGATAAAGTCTTCTAATCTAAAAGTGATCGACGATTTATTGTAGCCTTTGTGCCAGCTTCATATTCGAGAAGCAAGTGGAATGATTCACGGGACTTGGGGTAGAACACCAGAAGCAGATGGTTCGATTTATATGACTTGTGATAGAACACTAGATACAAACGTAACGATTTATATGACTTGTGATAGAACATTAGCAAATGGAGTGATTCATGACTTGCGTTAAAACACTAGATACAAACGTAGCGATTTATATGACGTGTGATAGAACACTAGATACAAACGTAACAATTTATATGACTTGTGATAGAACATTAGAAGCAAATGGAATGATTGATGACTTGCGTTAGAACACTAAATACAAATGTAACAAATTTATTGGACGTGTGGTAGAACACTAGAAGCAATCAATTGGATCGATTCTATAACTGGTGTTGGAAAATTAGGGGCAAATGGAATAATGTATACTACTTGTGTTAGAAGACTAGATAGAAACGTAACGATTCATATAACTTGTGTTAGAACATTAAGTACTACACACGACTGTACTTTCAACATAAACTCAAATGACATTTTTAAAAAATTAGAATATGACCAAGGGAACAGGCATATTAAATAAAAAGTTGTAAAGCAACTCTCGCACTCAGTGTCTGGCCAACAGTTTGCACATAAATACGACAGTGCTCTTTAATAATTAAGATTTATTGATATATGAACGTTAACCAATATGATGATTATGTAACTAAACACCTGAACAGAGCCAAACCGAGTCGAACAGAACGGAACTGTGATGCATATAACTATGTAAAATGGTGATTACAGACAGCTTTTCACTTGAATGGATATGTATGTATGTATGTATGTATGTATGTATGTATGAAGGTAGGTAGGTAGGTAGGTTAGTAGGTAGGTACGTATGCTGGCATGCATGAAAAAAGTAGATAGCAACTGGGAAGTCTGTCAAATCAAAATTTAAAACAAAAATGTTTCCGGCTTTTTCAACAACAAACAAAACAAAATTTACCCAGTGCCCAGTTCGAAATTCTAAAACCTTCAATTACTCTCTACTCTGTAAAACCATGATAATACCTTACAAACTCTTATATTTACAAGAGAAAGTTTTTGGCGGAGTTCTCATTACTCGTATACTATATTCTTGCTGTTCTGATATTGGTAATGTCGCTCTGCGACAAAACAGAGCACCTAAGGCAGAGAGACAATTAATAACTACAAAAATGGAAAGTACTATTATATTTCAGGAAAGATCTCTCCAGATCGATGTCAGTGCAGATAAATAAACATGAAGCGCAGAAACTGTATAGAAAAAAAGTAGGAAAAAAAATGCTTGGTTGTTCAAAAAATTATAATAACATGAAAGATTAAGTCACACTATTGACAGTTAGATATAATGCCCGGTAAAGGGATTAGTTGTAAACATAAAAAACTATTGTCATCATTTAAAATTTTCGTATGTTACTTATGGCAAATTTGAAAGTATTATTAGATAACTTCCACAGGTTTAGCATGACCTTGTCAAACAATATGGTCAAAAAAAAAAAACTGTGACACATACAAAGCAAAACTAACGTTTACTTAATTATGCTATCAGATTGGCATCACCGAGTCATCAAAAAATTTCCAAATGGTTTCCTAGGGATCTTAAACGTGTCGTTGTAGATGATGATTGTATCGATATACGCGTCACACTTATCGAGACCAGATGTTATCATCTTCATCAAACGCTGGATATGTTGACGAAGGCTTTTTCATACCAGACACAATCACTTTATGATGGTGGAGTCCATTTGGAGTCTTAAATGCCGAAATTTCCTTTGCTATTCTGTGAGTGAAATTTGCCAGAATCATTATAACGGGTCAAACATTTTAACATCTTTTTCATTTCTAATTTTGTCAGTGCAGTCATCTATTCTTGGCATTGGAAACGAATCTGTATTGGTGACACTTAACTTGCTATAATCAGTACACATTCGAAATGGATCATCTGATTTAGGAACAAGAATGCGTGGCGAATTCCAGTTATATTTTTTTTGGGGGGGTGGGGTGTCTATAAAATGATTGTCCAGTAAATTTTACTTTCTTGTTTTTCCAAACATTCCTGATTGAGATGGTTCATTCAGTAAGGATGCTGTTTCACAAGTATAGAATCCAAAACTCTAACACCTAGATACATTTCACTATTCCACGTCAGAACATCAGAAAACAAGTGCTCATATTCATATAATATTTATAACACTTTTCTTTTGCTTGTAGATGAGAACGTTTCCGTTCCAGATTGTTTAATATTTCCTCATTCTGAAGATTGGTTGTGCCAAAGGCACTACAGTCATATTGATTCCATCGTTCACATCCTCACTGTGTGGGACAGATACAACTAAATTGACCGAATGATTAACTGATCTTCATCTGCGAAAATAGATATTTATATGACATTTATATGACAAAGTTGTTTCTGTTTTCGCCTTATATGAATGTTATTGATGTAGTTTAAGCCATATATTATCTTTGGAATTTCATAAGAAACATTGTATTTAGTCCAAGGAGGATTATGTAGCAAGGGATGGAGAGCGAGAACTCTATCACCAGGCAGAAAAATAATTTTTTGTTTATGTCATACCTTCATTTCATTTTTGATTCAGCAGAAAGAAGATTAGTTCTTGGTACCTGACAAGCTTTTGGCAACCTATATTTGAGATCAGAAACATATTCTCGAAGATTAATCTTGGAGGCATTATTTAAAAGAAGTTTCTCTTTTAATAACGTCTACGGTCTAGAGATAGTATGTCCAAAATTAAGTTCAAATGGACTTAAAGCCAATTATTCTGGAATTGATTTCCTAACAGCAAACAATATGAATATGAACACCCACCTTCTCAATTTTTCCCTGTATCGAAACATTGTAACCAAATCATATTATTCTAAGTTTGTTGAAATTTTTCCAGTCTCTTGCCTCTCAGGGAGATAGGTAGAAGATTTAAAATGGTGGACGCCTAATTCATGCATAACGTTTTGAAACATTCCAGACATAAAATTTTACCCTTGATCAGACCTGATAGACTTGGGAAGGCCAACAAGTGTAAACAAATTATTAGAGCTTTTACTCTGGTTTTGGTTTGAATGTATATCAAGGGAATTGCCTCTGGAAATCTTGTGAACTCATACATTATGATCAACAAGTTTTGGTTGTATGGTCTTAGGTAAGGGGCCGATGGCCTCTACCATTATTCTGCTAAAATGTTCGTCAAATGCAGAAATACGTTGCAGATGAGCAAAAGGGATCTTCTGATTGGATGTTTGTACCATTTAACAAGTGAGACAAGATCTACAGTATTTAGAAACATCACTTTTTCGGCCAATAAAAATGATTGAAGATTTTGCGATAAGATTCGTTGACTCCTAATTGACGTGCCAATGGAATTTCATTGACTATACTAAAATATCTTGTCGATATGACCTCCAAATGACAATGTGTTAGCTCATTACCCATTCATCACCAGTGGTTACGCAAGGTGTTCTCCAATTTCTCATAAGGTATACAATTTTCATTAAATAACAAATTGGTGTGTGTCTTAAAGTTCTATAGATTGATCAATACTATGAGCAAAGTTGGCCTCATCAAAAGACTAACCAGTTAATGTGTCAACCAAAGGAATAATTTCCTTATCAACGTCATTCTCAAGTGCTTGTTTTGTCATAGCTCTGGTAATTGCACAAGTATGATACAAATCAGGGATTTCATGCTCAATATTTTCAATATAACAAAACACTTCGAGAAGTTCCTGCTCCTTAACAGTTTAACAGGCATACGCTTGGTTGAATCAAAAGTAAATTATATAAAACATTTTGAATCAAATGGTTCATTATTCTTCAACAGAGAACCAGAATGTGGTATGTTTCTACCAACCAATGTATTCTTTTTTGAACACCAAACCGTTACCTATACACAGGATCATTTAGAGTAGCTCCGTCTTTATTCTCTTGCTTAGTTTTCAACCTGTAGCAATCCAAAGTTATGTGCTCTTTATTATTACAAAAAGTGCACATAGGAAAGGATAAGGATTTCTGATCAGTCTTAGGAGAAGTTTGTTTTCTAAAATATATGCCACATTGAGATTTGGAAATACCCGCATGAGCCTGAGATGGGCTTTTTCATCAAACAAAACTGCTGAGAGGAGGACACATGAAACTTGGCGAGTCAAGGAATAATCATTAGCTGTGCGTGCAGCATTTTTAAATGTTTTCCCTTTTGCTCATGAAGATAGGCTTTGAAATTTCTATGAACCTGGAATTTTCAGCCAATATGAACTGGCTGAGGTTATTGTAATCTCGATAAGCCTTCTTGGCTGAACACCACCGATTAAATAGTTGTTCTTCTTCAATTGTTTTTCCAATACCGTTGAAACAGTTCCTAAACTTTGTCAATATACTTCATGTACCAACAAATGACCCTTCAACATGCATTCCTTAACCACATCATAATCAGCACTTTGTTCCACCGACATTGAAGTAAAGACTTCACGAGCTCTGCCACTAAGTACACTTTGTAATATAAACGTTCATTGCTTTTGTTCGTCATTTGAAGTTCTCAGCAATTTTCTAAAATTATGGAAAGTATCTAACTACTTCATTGTCTTCAAAACGGGGTACTAACCTAATATTTCTAGTAACATTACAATCTCAACCTGAACTTCTGTGAAAAGGGAGGCGGATGTTTTTCGCCAGTTTCTATTCTTCTAGTTTATTTTGTGTTATCCTTGCATTTTATTTCCCTCTCTTCTGTTTCTCTCTGCCTGTCCCTTTCGTCTCTCGGCATTTCTTGTTTCCTTTCTTCTCTCTTGCTGCATTTGCAACTGAATTTTCTTTTTTCTCATTATGAATTAGCGTATCCATCATTTCTTCCCCTATGTTAAATTTCCCTTCTCTGTATATAGTCCCAACTTTTTGTCTGTACATTCCTTGTCCGTGTATTTCTTGTCCGTATATCGTACCAGGGGGTCTTGTAATGTTAATTCCCATTGTCCATATATCGTCCCCCTTCACAACTGACTTCAGTGATGAGTTCTAGATACACATGCAATAAATACATTAGTACTTTTGTCAGATTTACCTGTGTGTAAGAGAGAGAGAAAGAGAGAGAGAGAGAGAGAGAGAGACTGCATAACTAAGATTAGGTATTAAATTGGAGGGAATAAAATGCTTATAATGTAAATATGTAATGTGCTTCAGCATACCTCACTCCATGGCCATTTCTTACCTTATATTCTGACAGGACCAAATTCAAACTTAACATCATTTACTTTCGTACAAACACTCGATGTCCGACTGATACATGAGGAGAAATCCAGCTTGAGAAAGTAATATCTGCAGCAATAAAAAAAGAAGAAAGCAAAAACATGGAATGAAAGTGAAACTGAAAACGGAATTTACATAGATCAAAACGGAGAATATAGACTAAGTGGACGAAGTATGAAGAAGTAGTAACAGTTAACGGCACATCAGCACACTAGTGGCTACATGGTTCTAACTAAAGATAAAATTTTGGAAATAATGAATTGCACAAATATGCAGTGGATTAATTACTAAATCAATCATGAAAGCAGCTGTCTTGAAAATCTAGCTACATGTCTAACCTGGTTATGGTATGACAGCTTATATGAATAACGATTGAGCGCAAATTTAGATTTCTGCGACCGTGTCATAAGAAAGTAATCAAAGTTGTAAAATGGATAAATTAAATCTGTAACTCTGCAACTTCTTTATGCATGTTTTAATAATTCAAACATGCAATAATAGGTGCCGTAACAACAAAAATTAAATTTTAATAAAATTTTAGATTCATGCACCGACAAATAATTTTTTTAAAAAAGATTTGAAAGTTTTATTTTAATGCTGGAGAGGCCAGGCAGTTGTTTTTGTTTATTTTGTCTCAACAAACTAATGAATATTGACATTTATTTTCATGATCGAGAAAGAAAGAAGATTGATGAAGATTTCTCATCAAAGTGTTGTCATAAAGGCGCTAATATTTGGAGAGAAAAAAGTTGTCGCTTGCAAAAAAGATTAAAAATTTCGTACGTAAAAATGATTTGCTTAAATGGCCATGCAAAGAATTTTGGAGTCGACGGTGAATAACCGCTGACCTTACATCACTGGAAATGTTGAAGCCCTAGAATGTGTCTTTGCCTTTTGTTTCCATTTCATGTATGTATGTATGTATGTATGTATGTATGTATGTATGTATGTATGTATGTATGTATGTATATGTGTTTTATGAAAGCTTGACGTGAATTGTTTAAAACAAAATTTGTTTAACTCTTAATCTCCCGGGACAATATGTATGAAATGATTTCAAGTTGGAATGATCGAAGAAAATAGAGATAATCTGCGTGTTATCGGATTAAGTTTTCTTGGAATTTAGAAAAATAATTCAAGTGGAGTACTGTTAACGTTATGTTGAACATGCAAATCGATATGCTTGAAGATGAGTCTTTTAAAAACAATTGAGATCACCATGACGAGAAACGGCATCTCTCTAAAACAAATTAGACAGTTATCTTGATTTTAATATTACCAAAGTATAAAAAAGATACTTGAAAACTTGAGCACAAGTCTCCCGTCGCTTCACGACATCCTCTGCACATCAACCAAGGATAAAATCAATAAGAACATACAACTCTTTCGTTTAATTTATCAGCGGTCACTAATTTGTCATTTGATATTTACCATTTGCATAAATAATTGGTTTCTCTGAAGTTTTGGTTGAAAACCCACATTCTCTTTCTGCCAATAAAGGGTTTTGTTTATTTCGCAGCGAGATACATACAATATTGAAATAATAGAAGCGAGTCGGTCGTCATTAGATTTTTTTTCCCTGAATATTAATTATCATGCCTGTTGTTTTCTTCACCATGCTGAAACGGTCATCATTATCTGCCTGTTGTGAAAAAAGACCCCATGAATGCGAAGTACGCTAATATGCTCATCAGTTATCTTCCCATGAATTCTGTTTCCCGCGGCAACGCTACCAATATTAAGTTGATTTCAAAACCGGCAATAAAACAGAATCTCAGCCTGAACCTATACCTCGACACTTAAGCAACCGCCTTTTATCAACAAAAATCGCCAACGAATCGGAAATTACTCGTTACGTTCAACAAGACAGGAAATTAACCGACTCTAGGGGAAAGAAAATGTTCTTCGTATAATTTTCCTCTACTTGTATTTCACGGCCTCACATAGTACCTAATCCCCGACAGCCTTTTTGATAATTGCAGTGAGTGACGATCGACACCGTCTAAAAGCTGTAAATTGATGATATTTGCAGAAAAATTCCTTTTTGTGCGATCTTAGACATTAGAAAGGTTTCTGTCTTAGCTAAAGGCAGACGGTCTCTAAATGGTTTTCGCCACGAGCCATCGGCGGACGGAGATAAAAGATGACTTGATTGGTACAAAGTGTGACATTTAACAGTATGAACAAGCCTTTATTCCCTTTCCCTATCCGTCTCCAAAACAAAGTATTAAAACGGTGTTTTAGCAAATTAGCCAAAAAGCGTGGAACTAATGAAATTTTTTCCTAATGGCTGCGTGTGGCAGTACCAGCATCCTTCAGCATCAGAACCCGGGGACTTTTTGTCTTCGGGTTTACTGCACTTAGGTTACTAATGGTCGCCAAGAACAAATAATTACTTTGTTGATCTCTTGCGGGTAATAAAATAATAAAACTCGAATTAAAGACACTAACTCATCTAATATGGTCAAATTAGATTTTCAAAACATACAAATCGTCAATAGATACTTTGGAACATGTGTAGTATTGGATCGTGGAGAAAATCCATTGCTTTCAATTCAAATTTGGCACTGACACGAGACGATACATCGATACATGCTCTGCAAAATTCTTAAAGGTGGTTGAAATTTTGAAAACATTATCTGTCAAATATATGCATTATATTCGATTGTTAAAGACGTTTAAAAAGAGACACGTGTATGATAACAATTGTCAGTTTAATAAAAGGCTTTAAATTGCCCGGATGTTAGTGTTAATCAAATTATTGAATTGTGTCTCGGAAGATGTTATGATGGCTTTGTTCATAACATGTTTTTTGACAACATGGAATTTCATATGCATATATCAAGTAATCTACAAATATCATATGCAGATATCAAGTCATATACAAGTAGCATGCATATATAAAGTCATATACAAGTATCATACGCAGATATCAAATCATGTACAAATATCACATGCTTATATCAAGTCATATACAAAATATCATATGCAGATATCATGTTATAGACAAATATCAGGTTCTCTACAACTACCAGATCATAAGCAAATATTATATTCATTTAAAAATATCATATACAAATATCGACAAATACAAATATTAGACCTTACACAAATATAAGGTCATATGCAAATATAATGACATATCCAAGGATAAGATTATGCCAAGCCATATACAAGGATAAAATCATTTCCTAATATTAAGTCATATATAAGGATAGGGTCATATGCTAGTATCACGATATGGACAAGGTATATGCTTATATCAGGTCATATACAAAGATATGGCCATATGCTAATATCAGGTCATACCCAATGATAAGGTCATATGCTAATATCATGTCTAATATAAGGTCATATGCAAATATCAAGTCATATACAATGATAAGGTCATATACTAATACTAGGTCATATACAATGATAAGGTCATATGCTAATTTTTGGTGTAATAGAAGGTCATATGTTAAATCATATACAAAGATAAGGCCATATACTAATATTAGGTCATATACAATGACAAGGTCATATGAAAATATCAGGTCTATTGTAATGTCATATGCTAATATCAAGTCATATACAAGGACAAGGTCATATGCCATACTAGGTCATATACAAGGATAAGCCATATGCCAATGCAAGATCATATACAAGGATAAGGTCATATGCTAATATCAAGTCATATACAAGGATAAGGTCATATGCTAATATCAAGTCATATACAAGGATAAGGTCACATGCTAATATCAAGTCATATACAAGGATAAGGTCATATGCTAATACTAGGTCATATACAAGGACAAGGTCATATGCTAATACTAGGTCATATACAAGGATATGGTCACACTCTAACATGAAGTCATATGCAAGGATACGGTCATGTGCTAAGATCAAGTCATATACAAGGATAAGGTCATATGCTAATTCTATGTCATATACAAGGACATAGTCATATGCTAATACTAGGTCATATGCAAGGACAAGGTCATATGATAATACTAGGTCATATACAAGGATAAGGCCATCATGTGCTAATATCAAGTCATGTCCAAGGATAATTTCATATGCCAATATTAAGTCATATACCAGGATAAGGTCGTATGCTAATACTAGGTCAAATACAAGGATAAGGTCATATGCCAATACTAGATCATATACAAGGATAAGGTCATAAGCTAATATCAAGTCATATACAAGGATAAGGTCATATGCTAATATTAGGTCATATACAAGGATAAGGTCATATGCTAAAATCAGGTCATATACAAGGATAAGGTCATATGCTAATACTAGGTCATATGCAAGGACAAGGTCATAAGCGAATACTAGGTTATATTCAAGGATAAGGTCATATAAAAATATAAAGTAGCGTACAAGACTTAGTGATACAATGATTTTGACTGGGGACACCTAGTCTATGAAACAAAAGACGTCAATCAAGTTTGTTGGCAATAGTTGTAATTTGTTTTTGAACTACCTGACAAATGTTTGACTGCAAGACATAAGCCAATATAATGTAATTGTAATATCTGTAGAAAAACACGTTTAGTCAGTATCGCCTCATTTTAATTTCTCATCCACCACAGAAGGTGGACATTTTTAGTTCTTCGTTGGAAATTTTGTGTTGCTAGAAAATCACTAAAATTGAATGTACTGGCAGGATCTCAGACAGAGTAGGACAACGAGGACAAAATCAAAACGGTCGTGGAGAGTGGGGTACCGCTGAAGAGAAGACAACTTTTTGTAATTCATAGGGGCCTGCTGGAGAAGTTTTCCTAGCGGCCACAAATCCTGTCCGCGGCTTTCTGTACTGGAGATATGAGATTGTTTACTTTGAAGGTGACAAAGTAACATTATACAAAATCTATGTTCCCAAATTAGTTCTGTTACTAAAATTTCTTGAAATGACACCTATGCTCAGTTCTTGCATTCCATGATATTTCAAGAAATTTTAGGTAAAGAAACCATGTTCCATTTAACAGAAAATGCTTAGTGAGTTCAACAAGAAAAGGGAGAATTTCATCATAAATAGATTCGTACCACTGTCGTTTCGCGATGGAAATCATAAAGTTTATACGTTGTTGTTGTTTTCGGTTTAAAGCTATTTTGAGCACATGATAAAGTATGCGATACATGGTATCCAGTATAAGACCATCCCCAGTAAGAACCGCCGACACATTGGAAGTTACTAGCAGCTTTCTCATATACCGACATTGGCCGAGCCTGAAACTCGAATCCACGCGGACAGAGACGAGATGGCAGTGATCGGTAAAGACGAGCACTTTGGAACACTCGGCCACCTGGGGCCCAATCAATTTTTTTTTATATGAAAGAACCTTTTGATTGTGCCAGATGAGAAAACTTCTTTGGGGTATATTAATATGTCCAAAGGGCACGTTATATAATCACAGTGCTTCGTTAAAGGTTGACGAATTCACAAACATTAGTGAAAAAAAAAAACAGTGACAGGCTATAACATACTTTGCAAGCGTCAAAGTTCTGACACCTCGTGTATAACTATCACTATAACGAAATTTCGTGTGGGCTACACTGTATATCTCTTACTCGTATAAAGTCGTCACTTGTTACTCGTATAAAGCCATCACTATAAAGAACGTCCTTACTAGTTACTCGTATAAAACCATTACTATAGAGAACGGTCGTACTGATATTCAGGATAAGCTATAACTATAAAGAACGTTCATATTGGTTATTTGTATAACGCAATCACTATAAAGAACGTTTGTATTGGTTAGTCGTATAACGCCATCACTATAAAGAATATCAGTATTGGTTACTCGTCTAACGCCATCACTATAAAGAACGTCAATTTTGGTTATTTCGTATAATGTCATCGCTATAAAGAACGTCAGCATTTGTTACTCGTTTAACGCCATCACTATCAAGTAATACGTCAGTATTAGATAATCTTAGAAAGCCATCGACTTGATCACCAAAACTTTGAAGCTGGCAAACTGTACAAAACCCATGGGATCTAGATGTTTAAAACATGTATTAGTAATTGCTTTATAATTCACAAATGTGCTTGTGTTATTTTTAGAGGAAAAAAACACCTACTTATTTTGCAATCTGTCAACTTTGAAACGTTACCTAATTTATTATGGTGTACAGTTACCGAGGATACAGTCACGGATGATGGAGATTCCAAATTTGTTAAAACTTGGTCGAATTATCGTAAAACTTGAAAAACATGCACCACTGTTTACGTCATTTCTTGTATTTAAAAAAAAAGTTAGATATATTGAAACGGGTCTTACACGCTGATAACCGGCCAGCTAAAAGTTTTTCTTCCATCATTCTCACAATAAGTGATACAAAATAAATTAAAATACGAGGTCACGCTTATTGAACGCTTTACTTAACTTCTGCGAGCGTTTTCTTTTTGTGCTGGAGATTCACTCGCAGCAGACAGTGATTTGGAAGACGTCTTACGTCAATTATACCAATATTACCGATATAAATTCTCGAATGACCTTTGGAGAAGCTAAAAATCTAGAAGCTGATAGACTAATCATTATGGAGTACGGTTAAATATGTGGAGTGAAAAAAAAAATTCGTGTCAGAAAACCACAGCCAAATGACTTCAGGATTGACGAAAGAATCCGAAATTTAGATTAGTATTTGTGCTTATGCGCTTCAGAACAGCACCAGTTTTAGCAGCTATTATTTAATTTAGGGGATTCATTTTGAGAAGATAAAATAAGATTTATTTATAGTCAGCATGATCTATAGAAACAGTTTAGAACAAATTGTCTTAACCATTTTACAGACATGGCATGAAATCAGTAAAAACATTAACTAGACATATTTTGCATGACATACCAAAACGGTAAAGTACATAACAAATAACTTCAGGTATAAGCAAGCAAATTCTTTTTTGACGGCAGTATTGAAAGTCAATTTAATATTTAGAAAACGAAAACGTCACAGGGTAAGACCTGAAAGATGCAAAATGACTTAAACCTTGATTAATTAAATTTTGAATTCA